>JBAMJV010004707.1:0-72500 GCA_037951105.1 Echinarachnius parma
ATTTATTTCTACGAAAGACTGAAATTGGCAGCACACTCTGGCAAAGTTTATAGACAACTCCCCATACGTTTTTTGTATACAAAAATAATTTCAATTTGTTTAAATATTTTCTCTAAATATATGCTTATCCTTCATTTGGTTTCAACATATGTTTTGTAGAACATATCTATACACAACATGATTTTGGGGAATGGAAAATATCGTGACTATGAAGAAAACTGAGAGAGCCATAATTGTATTGTTTCTTGCCCGATTATGCTCTAACATTCAGAGATTATTCCTCCTTATTTCCTAGAGCCTATGAAAGCAACATTTTTCATTGTACATGTGAATTACATTGCTTCCCTGAAGCTACAATGAAGCAATCAGTTCGCTTCATAACAAGTCTAGAGGACATGTCTTGAATCCAGGCATTTACAATAATGTTTTGTTTTATAGCTACTTGTGTCGTAACGTGCATCAACTCTATACAGGGCATTGTTTAGTCAAGTCATTCACGTCGATGGTTAGTATACACTTGTTTAGTGTCGCTACATGCAGCTGATGCACTTTTTACGCGAATGGAAGAATGGAGAAGGAAAAACAATCTTGTGGATTATGTGGTTTGACACTTTTATGAAAATCGAGATTTCGGATTCCTTTCTGTGGCTGATGGAAACGTTTCACCTTGGACTGGCTCTGGAAAAGAGATAGAGATAACAGATGATTGCTTTCGGATAGATAAAAACAGACGAAGATGGTGTGACACAGCGAACAAGAAAGTGAGAGAGATCGGGGGTGGGGAAGAGACAGATTGCCAATTTCGTGCAGATTCAAACAAGACGTGTATAGCAAGTGGAGTTTGACTCTGATAATCTGAAAGGATGGGCGAGATAGGGGGTGGGGAAGAGATTAAATACAGATTACTGATGTAGTGCAGATTCAAACAAGACGTATAGCAAGTGAATTTGACTCTGGTAATCGGATAGGATGGGAGAGATAGGGGGTGGGGAAGAGATTAAATACAGATTACTGATGTAGTGCAGATTCAAACAAGACGTATAGCAAGTGAATTTGACTCTGGTAATCGGATAGGATGGGAGAGATAGGGGGTGGGGAAGAGAATACAGATTACTGATGTCGTGCAGATTCAAACAAGACGTATAGCAAGTGAATTTGACTCTGATAATCGGAAAGGATGAGAGAGATAGGGGTGGGGAAGAGATTAAATACAGATTACTGATGTCGTGCAGATTCAAACAAGACGTATAGCAAGTGAGTTTGACTCTGATAATCGGAAAGGATGAGAGAGATATATAAGGGGGTGTTGGAAATGATACAGAACGGATTACTGATTTCGGGCAGATACGAGCAGGGCCTGGAGGGTGTGACACGGGACAATTGGAAAGGAGGAGAGAAAGGGTGGTGGGGGGAAGAGATAAAGAACGGGCCCCATATTCATGAAACCCCCGCTAGCTTTAGTTCATTGCTAACTATATTTTAAATGCGCAGTTTATCATGTTTATTGAGCAACAGACAGTTTTCCTAATCCCCAAACTAGGGTTAGTTGGGTAAGATTTAGGTACCCAGTAAGATAACCCTAGTTAGCAGCTAAAATAACTTGTGTTTAATTCGTATAGCCGCGCAATCTAAAATAGACTTAGCAAGGAACTTAAAGCTAGCGGGCTTTCATGAATGTGGGCCCAGATTGCTGATTTCGGGTGGATATAGATAAGACGAAGATGCATGGTGTGACACAGAGAATAAGATAGAGAGAGATGGATATGAAAATGATAAAGAATGTATAACTGATTTCGGGTAGATTCAAACGGGCGTAGAGGGTGTGCCACAGATACTGGGATAGGAAGAGAGAGAGAGGTGGATGGGAGATGATAACGAACAGATTCCTGATTTCGGTGTTACACAGAGAATAAGATAGAGAGGGGGTGGAGGGGGGGGGGGGGGGGGGAGAGAGAGACAGTGCGGGAGAGAGAGGGTGGGGTGGGTTGGAAAAGGAGTCGGATTAAAGGGGGTCGGTTGGAAAAGGGATAAAGAACCGATTTCTGCTTAGGCGGAAAAGAAAGTTGAAGATGGCAAGTCGACAACACGAAAAGGTGAAAGGATGAAGCAACACTAGTAGTTAAAGCTTACTAGCAGCTTTATTGAAGTTACAAAAAACATGTTGTTGAACTAGTGTGAGAAATAATACAGATTAGGATGGCAAGATGCAGAAACGTAGGTCTTAGAAAACGACAGCTTTGTATGCTAATATTATCGAAATGTTCCCCAAAGAAGAAGCAAAAATTAATAGTCCATTTTAGTTATATGTAATAATATAATTTATTAAAGGGATTCTCTCATACCTTGTTTTGTTCGTATTAACAACAAAAGCATGAGACAGGTTTCGGTGTTTCTAATTTCCCTTTCGTTACAAAATTATGAACCGATTGAAGTTTTCAGATAATAAAATATCCGTCGGATTTTCGAAACCGTGTACAAAGTGAGTGCTGTGAGTTAGTGAATATCACTTTGCATTTTTGCTCATTACTCGGCCATTTAACATCCATTTGACTTTAAATGTTCACACAATACCCTGTGGACATACTAAATAACAACAATATACATTATATCAACCAATCATCACTTTTTGCACATGTCAACAAAGTTACTATACATCCCTTTAAAGAATACAAACTAGTTTTATCGGTCTGTATACGTTACGACGTTTCCCCCATATGTCATATGTAAAAACGATTATATTCGAAAGCACTATGTCCCTTCGATAGTACGTTTACTGTAGATCCCGTGTATATCTATAAGACAGTCACATCTCATTCATGATTTAAAAAAAAAAAACATGTTCAAAAATCTTTTTTTCATCTAATAATTAACACAAATTACGTGACGATGAGGAAGACGAAGGTGGTGAATTAGCGAACATGATAGTCGAGGTCTTTATTCCACGCGTCCATTCGCCTACGAAATTATTATTTTACCCCTATGATTACCGTTTGGGTTGAGGTGCAGATTTATACACCATACAGCACACGCAACAACGACACACCTACAATACGTTCGCAACGATAAGAGTTAAGAAATCTGAATAAGAACATATTCAGTGGCTTCAGTGGCTTCATATTCAGTATCCTTGAGCCAACGCCAGTGGCATAGCTACAGGGGAGGGGGGGTGGGGCATACGGGACACGTGCCCCCACCCCCCCCCCCCCCCCCACCCCAAAACAAGTTGACATGAAAATTAAAAAAAACATAAGGGAAAATCCTTTATAAAATAAAGAACTACATATAGTGTGTGCCCCCGAAAGACACAAACAAAACAACAACAAACAATTAAACAAACAAACTAAACGAAAACAATTTCCGTCCCCCCCCCCCCCCCCCCAATCCGCCCTCGACAAGCCTATGCCACTGTTCATTGCAATATAAACTATTTTTAACGCGTTGTATAATTGGTAATGTGATACTGCCAATGTCCCCTTGCATCCCCTCTGAGGATGAGTTTTATAAATAAGTTATACGAAGAACCTACTACCTATAGTAGGTTCGTGGTTATACGAAGAAGGAGAGAACGCCGATTTCATCCAAGAGTCAGCAAACTTTTGAGGGGTACAGGCTGTTCTGAAACGATGATTCTATTTTGAGAAGAAAAAAATGATATTAAACCATGCCACGAAACACTCCAAAAAGTAATACGGTAAAAGGAAGCCAAAGGAGTGAATGAAATTACACAAAATAGAAGACAGAAATGTCTATAAAAGAATACACAATAAATCATTATTATAGGGGGCTACCAAAATGTGACGATATCTAGGCCCAATCATGAAATCATGAACCCTCAATATTATGTTAAGTGTTTTGGTCAGGATTGGGGAAGTGTGCAAGATTGACCAATTATTATAGACTTTGATGAGAAGAAAATTATCACAAGGTGGCGCTGTTTAAGAAAAATGGTTCATGGAGAGCATGATTGCCCATGAATAAATCTAGTCAGGAAGACATTATGAACGCTTAATACAAAAAAATATATACTGGATATTGCTAATGGTGTAGGACAAAATGTGTTCGTGTTAATGTTAGCTAAATTTAGTTAATGCTCCCCTGTTTGTTAGTTTAAGGTTAAACCTGATGAGAACGTGTCATGATGCAAGTTGGGTACTAGTGTTGGAACTTAATTTAGAACCATGTGTGTTGATATTATGAATTAAGTAACATAATAATTGGTGAAACATTGATATTAATTAATCAAATACTAGTCTTAATGTTTTACCTTTATATTCTGATATTGGTAGTGGTAGATGATTTGTGTAAAGTACAATGCGGCAAAACATTCGTCAAATACAAATAGAAACTTGTTTTGAGATAATCAAGCTTGTCACTCAGCAATATCTTCATTAAAGATAAAATGATCCGTCTTTCAGCCTTGATAGAGATGTTGATACAATCATAAAGCGATCAACATGACAATTATATTTAAACGCAATCATCGTTAGCAATGTCCGTGCTATATGATCCGAGCCTTTAAATGTATTTTTGGATTATAGAGAAGAAAACAGAACATGGTTCCTGATAATTATATAGCGACCTTGCTCACATCTCACATTTCTATTTGTTCATTTTGTCCTTCAGTGTGCATTTGAACAAACAAGTTGTGATTTGCTTATTTTTTGTATCTTGCTTTTATGTTTAGAACCTGTCAAAATGTTTATTGTCATATTCAAATGCCTTTGCGCTAATATATCTTCAATTTGTTTTATATGGACATGAGTTCTTATACAGATATGTGTTTCGATGCTTGAATTGATGGTGTTTTACGCTCATACTCAGATAATCTGTTTTCAGTCTTACATATAAATTGCAGAAGTCTTTATAGAAATTATGTTGAAATTTAAACTTTGTTGCTTTCATTTTTGTTTAAATTTAGAATAATTGCTTTAACGAAACATGGTTTAATAGTGAAGATAGTGTCGATATTATCACTTTTTATTGAGATACCCAAACGAGGGAAGAATTTACGTATAGGTGTTTTTTATTGTCCACCTAGCTATTCAGTTGATCAATGTATTCATGTTTTGACACAATCTTTAAATAATATTGAGAGTGAACGTAAAGATTGTATTTTACTCGGTGACTTTAATGTTGACCTAACAACATTTATTTGTGTAATTTGGTCAATCAATTTCACAAAAAAAGTCCATTCAATTTAGTAATTTGTCAAATATTATCGTCTAATACAATTCAAATTCGTCAGTCACAGATGTGTTTAGCAACTGTGACCGACGAATTTGAATTGCAATCGACGAAAATGCGTGACGAACGACTAAATTGAATGGACTTTTTTGTGAAATCGATCGACCAGAGACAAAATTGCAGTTGGGATTAGCACATTCCAGGCTCCTCGGGACGAAATTGAATAACAAATTTATACAAATTGAATGGAACAAGTGTGAAAATGGACGGGAAAACCTATAATCTTTTTTTTAAATACATGTAAATGCAGTTTCTCCTGTACCTTAGACTATTTTTCACCAGGCCTTTCTGTCATTTATAGTTATTAGAATTACAACCTTTTCCCTTGTAATGTAGTATCTATTTTATTGCAATTGTAGAAATTCAATCTTAATCATATTTGTCATCATGGGATCCCTAGGAAGACCAGCTATGTCTAGTATTAAACAAAGCGCTGGAAGGGATATTTATCACTGCGCCTTCGTTTTGTATTTATTTACAGTGAATTATGTACATATAGCTGTTATATACAACTCTACGGTTATGTACAGTAATTTGTCTTACTCATTGTATTGTGTTGTATTGTATTATTCGGAAAATAAATAAATTAATGAATAAATATATAAATGAATAAATTAATTAAATAATACATTAATTCATTCGTTAAT
The DNA here is from genome assembly GCA_037951105.1 of Echinarachnius parma. Classification (NCBI taxonomy): domain Eukaryota; kingdom Metazoa; phylum Echinodermata; class Echinoidea; order Clypeasteroida; family Echinarachniidae; genus Echinarachnius; species Echinarachnius parma. Next base: position 5,892 of record JBAMJV010004707.1, read on the forward strand.
AAATCAAAAAATAAATAGATTAACAGGTACAAATGTCTTGTCAAAAGGCTACTGCGTTTCCCAGTGTCCATAGAGAGGCAAATAATTATCTCTGGTGATAATCATGTTGTAAGTGTTGAGTTGCTGCTGCTGCTAGCTGGCAGCGCTGAGCTATACTGTAGTGATCCATGCGACCTTCTTGGCCGACCTCCCTCGCTGGATAGCTCCCCCGTGCACCCCTCCGGCCAGTCCTCGCAATTATTTTTAGTTTTGGCCTGATGGCTAGTCATCGTTTATACATGTACGACGAAGAAAATAATTATCTGGTTCGTCTTTGTTTTCGTCCTAGCCGTGGGGGACGTACCATGCATGCAGGTCTAGTGAAACATTACCTTAAAGGTACTAGGTCGGCGAATTTGAGGGGCGCCTTCGAAACTGTGCCACCTCTTTATACATATCCGTGCAAGCGTGTAGACGTGCGCGCGTTGAGCGCGACACTCGCGCAGCTCTTCTAGCGTATCGGGAGCGCGCGCCGTGCGTATGACAATTTCGCTTCCAAAGCAAGTGCCCTGATTCTAACCCGACCACACAACACCCCTTTAAACAATCTCAATACTCATTAAAGGGATAGTTGAGTTTTGGTATAGATGGCGCTACACACAATAATTTTGAAAGAGCATACATTTTAATGACAGAATAAACTTTATTTTATCAAAATCGGTTCAGAAATGGCTGAAATATCCATTTATATAACCATTTGTAATAAATGTGGTGCCCCACAATTATTAGAGAATTTTGAATCAGCCGTTAAAAATTTGTTTAAAAAGCGTCCTTTTTTTCAAAAGTTTACAAAAGAGGTTTTTAAATAGTTGTTGATTATGTCTCTATCGAATCACTATTTCAACAAAACATCACATGCACATCATTTTATTTAAAATGGATGAAACCAATTAGTTTTGAGAGAGTGCCCTGTTGAGTTTTAACGGCTCTTTTTTAATGATAACAGGCTTTTTACTTATTCATTTGTAATGTTTTATTCCTTTCGAGCACTGTTAGTTTGTAATGTAATGGTGCAGGTTTTGATACTAACATTCATTTTGAGAAAAACTGTACTCTCTTTACCAATACTCAACTCTCCCTTTAACAAAAGTAAATTATCGTTTGAATTATTCAACACAAAGGCATGTTATATGTTTATGGAATATTCTGGCAGGCTGCAAGCAAAGATGCTTTTAATAATCATAATTGTAGTTAAAATGGTATTATGTGTGTAGAGGGCGCGCGTAGGGGGAGGGTGCGCTCCGAGCGCTGGTAATGTATTGAGTGCTCCCTTCGGGAGGGACAATACATTACATCGCTCTAGCACCATCCATCGCCACTGATGTTAATTGATAGATCGGTATATCCTATTCACGCCTTTTTGAACTATCAAAGCACGCACGCGTATGCAGATGGCAGCTTTGAGACTGTAACTCGTGACATTTCGTTATGGCGACGAGCTTCAAGAAGCTCATTATTTTAAAATAACTCCTCTGTGATCTTAATGGTTTTTTTTTAGAGAACCACACCAAGGAAAGAGTTTAAGCATAAGTTGACATACCACTGACATTCTGTTATGATGATGGGCTGATCACTTAGATCCGTCTCGTACATTTGTTCGATTACATTGGAATATAACATATGAAGAGCTCAGTTCCAAAAGGCGATACATCCACTTTGCATAAACATTGAGTTAACGATATATACATTTATAAACTACGTAGCTATGTAGGAATCCACATTTGACGACAAATTACTCACTAAAAATCAAAATATACAAAGTTCAATTTTCATATTCCCATAGGCACGTGTACAAAGTTCGGCAAAGAAACCTGTATTCCTCGAAAGTTGAAAAAGTGGATATAGCGCCTTTTGGAAGAAAGCTCTTCATATAATATGTATAGATATATAGACAAAATATGTAATCTTAGGCGCGTACTGATGACAAATATTTTGTTCTTTCTCTTCGGAATGATAGGGTAATGAAAATTTGTTTATAATCATCCACTTGTCCAAACACTTGTCCGATCTAGTAACTTTGTTGACATGTGCAAAACGTGATGAAGGGTTGATGCAATGTATATTGTTGTTATCTCATATGTCCACAGGGTATTGTACGCAAATTGTGTGAAAAAAGGTCAAATGGACATTGCATGGCCAAGTAATGAGCGAAAATGCAAAGTGATATTCACTAACTCACTGCACTCACTTTGTACACGGTAAGAAAAACTCCGGGGGAGTTTTTCTTATCTGAATAATTCAATCGTACATATCTTTGTATCGAAAGGGAAATTTGAAAAACCGAAACCGGTCCCATGATTTTATTGTTAATACGAATACAACAAGGTATGATGGAACAACTAGAATTAAAATTTTATTTTGAGGATTTGGACAATGTAAAGTCCCTTTAAGGAAGATGAGAATATTTGAGAAGGTACTGTTTTTAAAAAAGACGGCATGATTGCATGAGGGATGAATAATCATTTGATATTCAAGCATCAAGATGATGAAGACCCGATCTCTGGGTCGGCATCACGTCACTTCCGGGTCATTGTTTTGTTCACGTGACTCACTGGAGTGAAAACATAGCGTTTTCACTCCAGTGCAGTGTACGATCGAGAGCGCGTTAGTGACCTCGGGGTCACGGAATACCCGGATGTGCGACCAACAGAATAGTCCCGTGTCCTTCTTTTTATGTTTTCTTTTCTTTTCTTTTCTTTCTTATATTTTCATTTCTTTTCTTTTCTTTTTTGTTGGCCTGCACACCAGAATAGATGATGCCTGACGATCCAGGAAGGACTGAATATTGTATTTCTTATTTTGTTTCCTGTTGGCATATTGTCTCACACCCCCATGCACCCCTAAGCAAAAAAGAAAACAAAATCCTTCATAGCTATAGTAGGAAAGATGATATGTATAGGCAAAAGTAGGCACAATTTTATATTAGGCGCTATATAAATCGAATATATTAAAAGAGGACGACCTTCCCTCGGGAAAAAAAAAACTGCCAGTAAATGCATGGCCACAGCTGGTAATGTTCTCCCAAGATCTCTGGCTGGTTATAACTTCCGTATGAGTGACCGCAATCAACTTGCTGGTTATTATATATGTCACTTTGATTTGGTTTTGATGTTCATGATGTGAAGCACTCTAATCAACCGAGTTAACACCCTATTCCTTTTTCGAGAAGAGGATTAGATTCTTTTACGTGCATGAGAAGTGACCGTCTCATACACGGGACCTCCATCGTCCTTTCCAAGTGTTTTCCGTGGAATCATTTCCTTCATTATGCTGTTTTCGCAAATGCTACGGAGGACATCTAGTACGCTAATCTCAGCGGGTGGTCGTAGTCAGTCCGAAAATACCCCCGTACCGTGGAAATCTACTACGGTTGTCGGCTGAATTAGCGCTGGGTGTAGAGCGAGTACGGAGCGGCGTGGTCAGCCCATTTAAATACACTACTTCAATGGGTCAGCCAATCAGCGCGCTTGTTCACTCGAGCAAGGAGACGTTCTAGGTATTCTTCACTGCGAAACGTTGCAAATAGTTCGCGACGTAGCCAGAATACGGGTACGGTCACAGCTGACTGCTTCCCCCGTACTCAGCACTTCCGTAGCATTTGCGAAAACAGCCTAAAAATTACCTCCGCCAACGAAGTTGGAGGAGGTTATGTTTTCGGTCCCGTTTGTTTGTTTGTTCGTCACCAGTCTCCTGCGCACAATTTCACAGATATCTCAACCAAGTGCACGGTCAAGGTCACGCAAACATCAAACTTCGAGTGTTGGCGGAGATATGCACTCCCTGAGTTCACTGCGTCTAGTTGGCATTGTAATGGTTATGGTTATGGTCATGGTAACTATTACAATAATGGTCATGATATTGGTTATGGTTATGGCTATGGTTATGGTAATGGCAATGGTAATATAGTAGTTATGGTTATGGTTATGGTTATGGCTATGGTAATGGTAATGGTAATGGTTATGGTTATGGTTATGGTTATGGTTATGGCTATGGTTATGGTAATGGTTATGTTTATGGTTATAGTTTTGGTTATGGTGATGGTTTCGGCTATGATAAAGCTTAAGCTTAAGCTTAAGCTTAGGCTTAGGTTTATTATTATACCGGTTATCTTGGGATTTCCCGTCACAAATGAAGGCCAAACAATTGTTCCCTTGTATACCTTGTTCCCTTGGAGTATAGAATCCCACATCCCTGCTAAATACTTTGAATCAAAATCTGTCATATTCAAGAGGTTTATGAGTACCGTAAATACCGGCGTAATCGCCGCATACTTTTTCCTCGAAAAAAACCTGCAAAGTCGGGGTGCGGCGTGTACGCGGAGATAGTCAAAATGTTACTCTTGACTGGCCTCAAAACAACACATTTCAGCAGGTGTGGGACTATTGGTTGTATTGCACTGTATTGTATTGCGTGATAAAACATTATATAGCCAAATTGTCTACGTTTACCCTGGCCTAGAATGGTTTCTCACCTTTTTTGCTGATATTTGCGAAATCTGATACGTTTTTAACTTCAAAGTTACGAAACAAATGCACACTGCTAGCGCCGCGCTCGCCTAGCTGTCATCGATCTAGCTACGTGCGTTATGAATGCATTGCATTTGCACGTACGTACATCACAGTACCTGGTTCTCTGTAGTACAGTAGGGTTAAATTTCACGCGCCGCCGATTTCATGCTAAAATTTGGCACATTTTCCCAGCCGATTTTCTGGTTTCCCGCCGTTATTCCCGCTTTTTTTGTCGCCAGTTTTCCTAGCGCACTTTTGTCCCACATTTTTTTTTTCAATTTCAATGCCCAAAGTCGGCATGCGGCGTTTACGCGGATGCGGCGATTGCGCCGGTATTTACGGTATATACAATCATGTCACATCCATCTGGCTATTAGTTACCATTCACACATTCACTAATCTCCAGCTTAACTTAATAAGAAAATGCATAGTTGCCCCCCCCCCCCCTTTCCCTCCCGTCCTTATCTTGCCATAACATATAACATTTGAGAAGTTTTAATAATGATATATTTGTAATGGTCAGTTTACAACAAACAAATACTGTTATAATACTAAATATATTACTCATTGCGGATATAGTATCGGAAATAATATCGCTAGTGATATTCGTTTGTCTCGCAATATATGGTCAACAAGGAATCTAAAAGATCACGACGTTTCGTGCGCCGCTGCAACACTTCGTCAGGTGTGATAGAATATGTTGTAAACGAGCGTGTTCCCTTTTTTACTGTTATGTATATTATGATTAAACTGTGCCCGATCTATCATTCTCCTAAAAATCACATCTACTGTATGGGCGTTACTAAAAAGTTAAAGAATGCTTTAATCGAAGTGACATTTTTCTTGTTTGTCTTCATATTACTGCCTATATACGTGTTAAGTCGAAATTGTCTTTTATTCCTTTTTTGGTTCACAATGATACACATTCCGTAGCGTAATGATACAAATAATGTGGAGAAATTCACAGCGAGTAATAAAAGACTATATATATATATACAAGGAAAAGTAATTCGATGTAGAAATATAACATGATTATTTTAGTCATCATGACTATAATTCTAGGCGAATAGCATAATAATAATGCGATCGCGAGCTTCCCGGAGAATGAATGAAGTGACGTGAACATGATTACAATCTAATTGACATTTCGCTTGTTTAGATGGTTACCCATGGCAACAAAGACGCACAAAGCCCGGGTAGAAACAAAGAAATAGCCACAGGAAAAACGAAGAGAGAGAGAGAGGGAGAGAGACTTGGATATACAGTAGGTATGAGATAAAATACACACAATTCTTACAATCACTTTATAACCTTGAAAGCAATATTTGCTAGTGGCGAGAGTCTGTCTGACTGTGACAATAAAACTTTGATATTTCTTTGAGACTGCGCGGCGATGCTGTGTTAAAGGTAACATGAGACACAACTATAATTACATTCAATTGTCACATCAGTATCCTTCCTCCCTTTTCTCACCACCACAGACAAAATGTCGAGCCCCCGTTCGGCCAATTGGACGTTTTGTCTCCTGGCCAGCCTTAACCCCTTCCCCTCCCACCCACCCCCTCACTACAAACAAACAAACAAACACATTTTGTTCTCATTACACCACTGACTCCATGCATTCGGCTCCACCGCATCCCATGATACAAATTATTAATAATGAATACGGAAATCCTTCCACCCTCCCCATCCTCCATATTTCTACACCCCCTACCCCTTTGTAGGTTGATGATGGCTACATCGGTGACATCTTGTTGTGCATAGGCGTAGGAGGCGGTGGGCTGGGGGCTGCAGCTCCCCCTGGAGTTTTGAAAACGCCATATTCGGGCAAAAAGCACTTGAAATTCGGGCAAAACTATGTCTGTCATCGGGCAAAATCATGTTACATTCGGGCAAAGTCATGTTACATTCGGGCAAAGTCATGTTGCATTCGGGCAAAGTCATGTTACATTCGGGCAAAGTCATCTTATTTTCGAGCAAAACCGTCTCATATTCGGGCAAAGACATCTTATTTTCGAACAAAACCATCTCATATTACTATTAGGGCAAAATCGTGATATTTTCGCCATGACTAAGCCATGAAAACATATCATTTTCGGGCATCAAATAGGCAATAACCTTTTTGCGTGTGTGTGTGTGTGTGTGTGTGTGTGTGTGTGTGTGTGTGTGTGTGTGTGTGTGTGTGTGTGTGTGTGTGTGTGTGTGTGTGTGTGTGTGTGTGTGTGTGTGTGTGTGTGTGTGTGTGTGTGTGTGTGTGTGTGCGTGCGTGTGTGCGTGCGTCGTGCGTGTGTGTGTGTGTGTGTGTGTGTGTGTGTGTGTGTGTGTGTGTGTGTGTGTGTGTGTGTGCGCGTGTGTGCGCGTGTGTGCGCGTGTGTGCGCGTGTGTGCGCGTGTGTGCGCGTGCGTGCGCGTGCGTGTGTGTGCGTGTGTGTGTGTGTGTGTGTGTGTGCGTGTGTGCGCGTGTGCGCGTGTGCGCGTGTGCGCGTGTGCGCGTGTGCGCGTGTGTGCGTGCGTGTGCGCGTGTGTGTGTGTGTTTTGTTTTGCTTGTCAGGTGAAAAGTCGGGAAGGAAAATTATTCGGGCAAAATACCTCAGCGCCCCCTCCTGAGAAAAATGTTCCCCTACGCCCATGTTGTTGTAGGAAGTAACGTGTTCAATATCGCGTCTCTTACGTATGCTGGATGTTACTTGATACTTATGCATGCCGTTAATAATATTTCGATCGTTTTTATTTTGGTTCACTACCGTGGCAACAAAGAATGTTTGTTTTGTTGTATATTTCTTTCCATGCATGGTCTGATCATAAAGAAACGTGGTAATGTTAACTATGCATGCATGAATTTCGTTAATGCTCATGAATGATTTTGTAATGATTATATTATCAGGATATCTCATTTAACGCCTATACACATAGTCATTATCATTAGAAAGTGTGTTGTTAATGGCATTGTCATGATGAACATTATAATCAAGACACTGAAAAAGGAGATGTTCACGGATCACCGATAGTGATTCAAATTTAGTTATCTCTTTTCCAAAATATATAACAAACCATTGTACACGAATTGCATAGCATCATTACAAAACAAGCTTCGTTCTCATATTCGTCGAAATAACTGAAGTTGATGTAGGTTTATTATCTCTTTCCCCCTCACTCGCTCTCCCACTGCCCCCCCCCCCCCCCCCACTCTCTTCCTCCCTTTCTCTCTCTCCCGGCAACCTTTTAAAAGCATGCGATATGGATACAAATTATCATGATTATTGTGAACGTGAGCCGGGAGAAATGAGATGATGATATGATAAAGTAAAAATTCAATGAGTGGCCCGCCGTGGCATATCATTCATCCGATCATTTCCCCACGGCCCGCCGTAATCAGTATAACGAGCACCAGAAACACCAGGAAAGCTGCTGTCGATGCTTATAATATTTTAAGGGAAAGCTGGGGTATGATCGTCGTTTAAAGAAGTGGCGTCGATAAGGGGGATGGGGAGTGGGTAAAGGGGCAAAGGCCGCCCCCTGTAGGAAATATAGAATACCTTTTGCGCCCCCCCCCTACATTTGCGTCCCCATTATTTGCGTCCCCATTATTTGCGCCCCCACCCCTCTCCGTAAGCTGAGATATGAATACATAATACATATTAACGCAAAAGTTATACATTACAAGTCATGCAGTTCGCGCAGGCTGCCACCCTAATGAGGAATGAGAATGCTTGATGGAAAATTGCAATACTCGCAAGAGTTGCAGAGACCTACTTTAATCATCGCGGAAGGTCACAAGGTATTTATTCAAATATTTTAGGAAACAATGATTATGCATAAAAGGAAACACAAATACAGGTTGTACAGCTACAAATGAGGAAGGGGATGGGGAAGGGGGGGGGGGGGGGTGGGCTCCTTGGATTTCCTTCAATTTGGTTATTTGGAGAATAATATCCTACTCGGTCAGTTTAGTTAAATTCTTGTTATATTTTACATTACTTTTTTTTTTTTTTCATGTGTAGGGAGCAGAAATATATGATACAAATTAAAAAGAGCATAGCAAATAGCATTTCAAGAATTCGGTATTTATTATAGAAAGGCATTTTCATAATAACCATGCCAAATAATTGTGAAAACCGATATGAGCCATTGTAAGAAATCGCGGGCCTAAATTTGCCATTCAAAACGGCATAGGATAACTATTAGTTCATAACGGCATGCTAGCTTGAACACAAAATAAAGCTACATTCTAACATGTTTATGTATTGCAGCTAACGGAAAGACCACATGAGATTGTAAACGACTCAGAATTAAGGATTGCAGTGGAAAAAAACAACATTGGCTTTACATTTTTAAAAATTGTTTAAACATTATCTGCCCCCATTCCCAACTCCACCTCAGCTCTCTCTCCGTATCTCTCTTTCTTGCAAATGTCATCTATTCTTAGCGACGATGTAAACAGATAATGCTCTAGCTGACGAGACATTTATTAAGAGAGTACTAATAGTCGAAGATAAACTAAGGCTTTTCCCCCTTTCATTTTCCCCGGTTGTTCGTCTTACTCTTTTTTCTCCCGCGTTTTATGCGCCTGATGCACCACCTCTTAGCAACGCATTGCGTCAGCCACGGCCACGAGTCGTACTAAAGGCCTCCGACTTGGCGTGAATGAGCATACGGCAGTATATAAAGCCCTATATAACTCTTACAATACCGGAGAGGTAATCAGCAAACAAAATAATTTACATGCACGCATAGAATAGGCCTACATGTATATCAGAATGCGAATTTGCAACATACATTGGGGATTGTATAATTCTCCGCAAAATGTTATCGGTAGATCCGTATTACCTCTGGCAATAATTAAGTTTCACGATTCAAGTTTCGAGTTTGTTTGTTTGTTTGTTTGTCCCCAGCCCCCCCCCCCCCCCCCACCCTAATGTTAGCAACGTTAACAAATGTTATGTCCGTTTGCGACTATGTACGAGTTAAAGATATTTATTATAACATTGTCGGGGAAGACATTTCAAAAGTGCGGTTAAATTATCATAATGAACATATCTAATATTTGGGTTGAACGCGATATATACGGGTAAAATTCCAACTATACAAACATGCTCATTTTAATTTCTTTATTTTCATTTTCACTCGTATCCAACATAATGAAATTTTGTAGACTATTTGCAACAATTATACTAATATAGTTCGCCCATCCATTCAACACTCTTGTATAGTACTTAAATACTTATTTAAATAGGAACATGTCATGGATATCAGATATGGGCTGGAAGAATGTAAATGGGCGAGGTTATGATAAATTATAAATGAAACAGACAAACAAAAGCGAAGAGTTGTGAGAGACAGAAAGATATACAGAAATAAGAAAATAACATCCAAAAAAAAACGTGTAAAGGGCGATGCAGAATTTAGGTCAAGCATAAATAATAAACGAATGAAAACTTACTCTGTTGGAGGCGGTGAATAGTAATCTTATGATTACAGAGTCTGCATGTTTGTTTGACATGTTTAGCGAGTTGTTTTTCCTAAAACAACAATACAATTAGCTTATAAAAGATGCATTCATCTATATATATAACTTCGGGTGTTGCCCTAGATGATGGAATGGGAACTTCTATCAGGTCTTGTAAAACACAATTCGGCATGCATAGTCACTGAAGATCATGACATTCTTGAGATAATGTATTAGAGTGTTTATACATTGTGTCTAACTTGCGGTATTAACAAAACAGACCTGTTTATTTTTTGCAATTAAATATGTGCATGTTTTGTTATTTCAACTCAATTATTACCATAATCCTTAAAAAGTTCCTTTCAAATGGGATCGGGTAAAATTATTGAATAGATTATCTTACCTTTACAACGAACAGTAAACGATGTCCCCAAAACATTAAAGGGATATACATGTAGTAACGTTGTTGGCATTTGCAAAAAGTTACAAATGGTTGATATAATGTGTAGTTTTGTGATGTCCTCTAAGTAATGTGCGAGAATTTCACGTTAAATGGATGTTATATATGGCCGAGTAATGAGCGAAAATGCAAAGTAATATTTGCTGAAGCATTGCACTGTCTCTGTACCCAGTTATGACTATCCAGTGGATAGTTACAAATCCAAACACTTCAATCGTAAATATCGAAACGGAAAATGTTCCGAGAACATTGGTTATGATGGTCGAGACCGATAAAACGTGGACTCGAGAACAGTAAAAAGTGGACCCGAGACCGGTAAAAAGTGTACCCGAGACCGACTAAAACTCAAAGGGGGGGTTTTGAACACCCCAACACAGTCATTTCTCGTCCAAGGGGGGTGTTTGAACCCCCCCCCCCCAAAAAAAAAAAAAAACAACAAACAAACAAAAAACACCCCCTGGGTACGCCTATGTACATTATATTATAACAGTGAATGCTGCACGGGGAATGCGTTCACATCTAATATAGATCATTGGCGCGTACAAAGAATACATCTAAACATAGAAAGATAATTGTAATTTCCTCAGCTACAGTTGAAAAAAAAAAGAATAATGCTATCCTTTTATTCTCCTTAACTAATTCGGCATTTTCTTATATTTGGTGTTAGGATACTTAATCAATTTTCAGGTCATTATATACGTAAGCAGGGTCATTGTGGAGGAAGTGTTTATTATTTTGTTTAGCCTTGCATGCATCTTATACTACAAACAACAATCCCTATCATATTTTAAGAAAGTGTTTTGTTTGTCTTGCTTCATTTGAATCCTTTAATCACGGTGAACTTCAAAACGTCACCCACTAGGTGTATAGGTAGTATATCCTTGTGTTTTATAGTATATGCTTTCCTGATCTTGAAGGTGCCTGCAAAATAATTAAATCTTTATAATTCATCCGACCTTTAAACAATAATTGAGGTGATCAAATAATTACACATTAGGGGAAGACTTGATTGATATCACAGATCACAGTGTCAATGAAAAATACAGTTACTGATGACAATGTTCAAAACCGATACAAAAAATGGCCATGTCGAAATATTAAGACGCAACATTGCATTACATATCAAGAACATAAACTGATATTTTGTCAAAACTGATTAATCGATATATAAAATAACAATATAATTTCTGTCTTTCGTTAGTATTCATGCCTAATTCGTGATACTATTCAGGTATATTATGATTTCAGATATTATTATGATAGTATAATTTCTTTATACCTCGTGAGTTCATTAATGTTTATGTTATGTCCATGTTTGTAAATATTGTTGCAAATGAAACTGCAATTCAGCTTGTAGCTGTGAATGTGACATGTTGTTGAATAAATACCATTATTAAAAATAACAATTCTAAAATTGTATTAGGATATTTAAAAATGACAAAATGCATGTTCCACGTTTTCCTTCGATAACGTTTGTTTATCAAACATAAGGAAACTGACTTGAAATACATAATATAAAAGGAAAATAAAAAATAAAATAGGAAAGACTCAATATTAGTTGCTAATTTTCATTTAAATATATTATACTTTTATTGCAAACCCATATCACCTCTGATCTTACCTTTAAAGACAATTGAGTATCAATTCTGAATTGTAAATAAACACGTGTATAAACACGTTTAATTTTTTGTTTTTAAGTATGCACACCATTTAGACTAAAATGCGGCCAAGCTATATCCGCTAACCGTCTGACGCATTGAAATTCAATTAAGCGTCTAATGTCATGATTCGTGTTTAATCCGGTGTCATCTATCGCCATTTAATCCACAAGTTAGAAGAAGAAACACGGAGTGGCAATTAATTAGATTAGAGTTACGACATGAATTGGACCCATAGAGTTGTATCTAAGAAATTTTTCCTATTTACAGATCTATGATTGGACCCCTATGTACAGGTGGTGGCACCAGTATTATAAAAAGTTGGGAGGGGGGGGGGGGGGGGGGGCAAGCAGAGGAGTGACCATGATGACGTCGTGTGTGTGGGGGGGGGGGGGGGGGGGGCACAGGAAATCGAATTCTTACTATGATCATACTAAGGAGGGGGGCAAGTCTCCAGATGTGAGCTCATGCCCCATTTTATTATTTTGCAGGCACAAAGTAAGTTCGCCCAAATAAAGTCATCAGAATTATTTCTTCAGATACACCGTTTAATGGATATTATGTGTATTGCTTAGTGCATCATTTTGTGTTGAATAATGGGATATTGGCAGCAGATGCTCCTCCATTAGTTGATTAGAAACAGAAGTGTGCATGGAGGGACACTTGCTACCCCCCCCCCCCCCCCACCCAATAATGTTTACAACAAACAATACATAACATAATTCTATTTAAACAAAGAAAAAAATATAACAAAATTATATAACAAATTATGAAAACGAACAGTATGTTTAGATCAACAAATTAGTGTCATCTTATTGAAGACTATCTTCATAGTATCATATAAAATGTAACGTTTAACCAACAAAACCATGTTTGATGGTGTTCTTTTTTTTTTCTCTCTTGCAGATCAACCAACACGCAATTCAAAGTATAAAATGAAACGAATTCTATCATCACAACCACCACCCCTCCTCTTCTCCAGGATGGCGTGATTTTCAAGCATTTTGTTTTCTTTCTTTCGTTTATACATGTCCTCTGCGGGTGTAATAATCTGAGATGTTTTCCCTCACCTCTCGATGGAATTGGCCCACCGGCCGTTCGCTCTCTTGGAAATATTATTCTTCGCGGGTGTACAATCATTCATCCACATACATATATATTTCAGGAGACATACACAAATATAGTTTGATGATCCATAATTTCCCCATGGAGCGCGAACCAGCGGAACATCAAACTTTCTATCATAGTTTATTGCAGCAAGATATTAGGAGCATTTGGAGGAAAAGGGGATAATGCTTTAAAGGGATAGTTGAGTATTGGTCAAACTTAACTTTAGTAACCAAAACCTGCACCATTACGGTACAAACTAATAGTTATAACTCGACCATGTTCGAAAAGTATACACAATTACAAACGACTAAGTAAAACCCCTGTTATCTTTCAAAAAGAGCCGTTACAACTCAAGAGGGCGCTCTCTAAAAAATAATTGGTTTTAGCCATTTTTCATACAAAATTGTGCATTTGATGTTTTTTTAAATAATGATTCAATAGAGATATCATCAACAACTTTTTAAAACCTATTTAGATTTTGTTCAAAGTAGTCTATAAGCATTTTTTCAATTTTTTTCTAAAAAGTCAAAATGTCCCTGGCGAAGAAACTTTTGAATAAAAATATGTTTATGGATATTTCAGCCGTTTCTGAACCGATTTTGATCAAATAAAGTTTATTTTGTCATTAACATTTTATCTCACAACAAATATTTTTTGAAGTGCCCTCTATACCAAAATTCAACTATCCCTTTAAGACACTCCAATGTCAACTTTACACAACACTCAATTTAGAAGGGATCGCAGAGTTGCATAACATTTTTTGTATAAATATCCACGCGAAGGAAAAATAAAAAGGGTGAAATAACTATCGATTACATGTTCTGCTGGTCCGTCTTTAAACACAGAACCTATCAATCTTTTGTCAATGTCTGGTCTATTGTTGGCATGTATATCGTTTACACGAACATCCGCTTTGAAGTGTGACGTCAGAGGTTACTTGTGACGTAAGAATGACGTTGACATTGTGTAGACAAACATAATATCAATAATCTTCTATACACACTGCGTCGAATTCGAAAGAGCAGGGTTAGTTTTAGCATTATTAACATGCATATTTTATAAGCTGGTTCATTGAAAATGCCTCCTTGTCCACTTTTGTCTGGAGACACATGCAGTTGGGGTGGGTCAATCAGTGTACGCCCCCCCCCCCCCCCCCCCCCTCGGTTTTGGAGCCCCGTTATATCGATAAAACAGTATGTCATAGCACCCATATTCAACCACCTGTTGATTAATATCGAAATAGCCAACAGCTTTACTATAAATATTAGGTATTTTGGAGAAAATTATACTCGGCCTCATCGCAAAAAGAAACCGGACACTTGTTATATACTATAAATAGTTTCGTAAATATTTTTAATAAAATATACAATATTGTATATCATATTAAAGAGGGGGTAACCCTCTATCCGTGTGGCATAGAAAGAAGATGTTATAGATCTTGTCACAGCTGATAAACTGAAATGAAACGAAAAATTAAATGAAATAAAACAATACCTCCATATTAAGTCTTGATAAGCATATCAAAAAACAAAAAAAAATCATGATTTATATTCTTTTTCATTAACTATTTGACCATATTGCCCTTCACATTGGGACATTCGAGGTTTTAAATTGACCTTAATGTTATATGAAATGAATTCCATGACAAGCATGTTTATAATTATGTCAACGTTTTTACACTCATAATCTCCATGATCTAAATATATTTCCAATCAGTGATCACCCTTTGTCCTCAAGTTACAGGGCAATCTTTAGCACGTCTTGTCCCCACGCAGCTCTAGTTCAAATTTGCCGGTGATAAGACATTAAAGGGATAGTTGAGTTTTGGCATAGAGGGCGCTGCACGAAATAATTTTGAATCAATTATTTTGAGTGTCAAATTTGAAAGAGCATACAATTTTAATGACATAATAATTATTGTGGGACCCCACAATAATTCAATAATTTTGAACCAGTGCTTACACTTTTCAAACATTTACACAAAAGGTGTTAAAATAGTTGTTGATGATCCATCTATAAAATTATTATTTATACATTTCGAGCATGGGGGAGACAAACTATTAGCTTGTATAGATTGTAATGTTATGGTGCAGGTTTTGGTTACTACAATTCAGTTTGACCAAAACTGTACTATCCCTTTAACATTGTTAAATAGTGGCTTAACTATTCAATGAATAAATTTCGAATCGATTTGATCATACAGCACTACAAAACTTATGAACAAAAAGAAGAACGTATACTGAAGTGATTGTCATGATTATTGCGCTGATTATCCCATCTCCCCTCTCTCATCTATCTCACGCTCCCTCTCTCTCTCTCTTTATCCCTCTTCCCCTTTCTGACCATGCATCTCATATCTTGCTCCCACTCATATCCCAACATTCTCTTCCCTCTCCCCCTCTCTCTCTAGCTCTTCTTCTTCTTCGCCTCTATCTGTCCTTTTATGTGCAACACACTCGTACGTCCTCCGCCTGAATATCATGTATCATATTATCACGCCCATTCCAATTATCATTATTATAATATCATCCATTTCTTCAAAGCACGCTATTCGACTTATTTCAGCAATATTGCGCGTTTATTCATAACCTGGTTCGGGGGAAGACAGGTGAAGCGAATTAAGTTCACATTTGAGGCGATTGAAAGCACAGCATCTGTCAGATGAACCGTGGGCGAGGCGAATGATTTTCTGTCTGTTATGTGCGATGAAGTTCAACTGCAGTTTTTTTTTCTCGGTTTCCTTCGGTTTTGCCACTTTTTGTTTTTGTTTTATTTCAATCCATCCATATATTAGGGAATACTGAATATGAGGATATACTTAATAATATCAAGCTCACGTGTCGTAAATGTATAGTTCGTTGTAGAACTGTGACGGGATTCTAAAGGTAGAATCTGTGATACGTATTAGTAACTGTTGAACTAAGCTATAAGAACACTTACATTCTTACGCAAAGAGTTGCTCAACTCATTTGGGTTTGTATTTTGTATTTGTTATTATTTGTTTTTTGTTATATGCTATATTATCAAAACTACGCAGTCACCAGTTTAAAGGGCTAAATTAAATTCCCGGGGTCACATTTGGTTCAGTGATTGAAGATTTAGATTTGGAAGTTAACCATACGGCCTATTTACAAAGAGTACAGAACGATGAGTGGATACGTAACCTAATCATTGCGAAATCAGTGCTTACTACATACATATTTAATCAAGGAGGTATAAGAAAGTATTTCGTATGCCTCCTTGATTTAACCCACACACAATGACCTTGATTACGTGTACCAAGAGGCAAGAGCCTTTAAAAATATTTTTATTTCGCTCCAAATATCATCGAATTGCACCTCTTATACTTAAAAGAAAGAAAACTAATATTCGAAAACTGGGGACATATTATTGTACTGTTCCCTTTAGCATGTTTAGTTGATACTACTTGATATTATTCTCTCTCTATAAGCTTAAGCCTACGCCTATCCCAGTACATGTAAACCCCATAATCTCATAAGCATCCTAGGGGGAAAATATCGCCACCGAAAAGTATTACTGAACTAAAGTTTTATTTCGGCTTGTGGTATTAAGCAAACACCGGCTAGCATCCCTTCAAAATGGAGTGTATCCAAACATTTACAGATATTTTAGCATCGACTCCTTAATTACTGCTTTATCTAGACAACATTTCCCAGGGAGTTATGCCTAATACGTGCACAAAAATTCCAATCGCAATTTCGTAACCGTCCGATGTTGACACCGAAACCAGTCATTTGTCATTAATGCTCCCTGGGAGTGACAATGGTGCTTATATTGGTGTGTGAAAACTGGCAAAGTATATCCTTTATATCCAGTTTTGTACGATATTCTTCTCTTCTATTTTACTTATATATTAAATCATTATCATGCCTTCACCAGTCGCTCCATTCAGACAAGGGCGCAAGGACTAAGCACGTATTATGCATGACTCTTATTAATGCCCTCTACAGACAGAGCCGACTCGACCCGATCCGACTGGTTTTCAGTCGGATCGGCGCAGTTTTCAGTGCCTCGCGACATATATTTTTCCAGTCGAGAGACAGTCGGATGCAAGTCGGGGCCGATTCAACACGATGAATCGGCTCCGTCCGGCCGGGCCCGACTCTAGCCTGATTGAAACCAGTCGGATCGGGTCGAGTCGGCTCTGTCTGCAGAGGGCTTTAGACCAGCCACGGGTCGTTTGACCAAAGAGGACCTCCCTGGTTTGACTATCAACCCTGTTATCCAAGATACTATTATTTTAGTAGTGGTTCTTCTCAAAGAGTCATGACTCGTGATTCTGTCCTCCATTTTCAGTGCACATTGCTGAAAACATGAATTCATTGCACATGGTAAAAGGGATTTGTTAGCGAAACGTGTTTGCATTCACAAATGATCAACCATAAAAGGGATCTAGTAACTTTGTTGACAAGTGCAAAAAGTGCTGCGTGGTTAATACAAATGTGTATTGGTGTGATCTGACATGTCCAGAAAGTAATGTGTGAACATTTCACAAATTTGGCCGAGATATGAGTGAAAATGCAAAGTGATATTCACTTACTCATTGCACTTACTGTGTACACGGCTGAAAAAGTCCCGTAGATAATTTCATATCCGAACGCTTCAATCGTAAATATCTTTTGAACGAAATAGAAATTTGAAAAACCGAAAGCTGTCCCATGCTTTTATTGTTAACACGAATAAAACAAGGTATGGGGGAACCGCTAGAATTCCAATCGGATTTTTTTGAGGATTTGGACAATGTTACAAGTCCCTTTAACTCTTAACGTTGCGAACATTTTATCAGGTGTGCCGTTGTTGCGTGTGTTGCATGGTGTATAAATCTGCCTGCACCTCAACCCAAACGGTATATGGGTAAAATCATTATAGGCAAATTGGACGCTTGGAATAAAGACCTCGACTATTTTCTCTAATTCACCACCTCCAATTTGATTTTGAGGATTTGGACAATGTTAACACACTCCATATACATGTATAATATTATGTAGGCTATGTGTGTGGTAATTTTTTTAATTTTTTTAACCGGATTATAATTACCGTTCGCAACAATATTGTTATGAAATAAGTATGGTTTTGAGAATTTTCTGCCCCAATGATATTCTTGTGCGAGTATTCTGCATTTGCCTTTTACATTGTATCCATCTCGGGTCACGTCACAACATTGTTCCGTTGAAGATTCATGACCATCGCTAGGAAAGCAGAAAATCCAATATGAACATGTTTGGACTTATAAATAGTTGATATCGAAAAGCAGACTTATTTGTATATTCGAGCCTGTAAATGGAATATACTGACGTCACCCGGCTAAAAATAAGAGCAAGAGTTCATGTAGTCTTTCGTCAAGACTCTCGCGCTATATGCACAATTACGTGAACGGAGCGAGCATCGTGAGCGAAAAGAACAGCCCGATGGAGCGCTTTCAGTCCCGTCGACCCCGTGTCGTATAGCTATGTCGCAGCTCGTGTAGAGAATATCCAAGCCATAGAGAGCCTTGACTGAAGGCTATAGTTCACGCGAAGTGGGCGACAGTAACACCCCGACTAAACTAGATTTTTTTAAAGGGCTCGGGGGAATAAAATAAATACGCTAAGATACGACATGCATGCAGGGACAATTTCATAACTGTTCTGCCCTCTCCATTCCTGCTGCCGCTACCAAAGGCGTACGAGGCAGAGGGGGCTACAGCCCCCCCCCCCCCCCCCTCCTCCCCCCTCACACCCTGAGAGTTTTCAAAACGGCAATATTCGAGCAAAGTTATGAATCTGAACACTCCTTTATAACGTAAGAGAAATTTGGAAAACCGCAAGCTGTTCCATGCTTCTTTACGTAATATAATACGAATACAACGAGGTATGTGAGAACCGCCGAGTTAGTTCTGAGTAAGTTTTGCGGATTTTGACAACGTTAATAGATCCCCTTCATGAGTCTGGCATGAGTCTGTCATAATCGTATTATGGTCATAGTTGGATGTAGCATGCTTCTAAAATGTGTTGGTTCATGCACAAAGTGTGCAGCAAGGATGCAGCAAGGATTTGGCTGTATAGTGATTTATTTTTCTTTGGATAATGTATTATATACAAATTAAAGGCGAGTTTCCCTTTGCAAAAGTCATACGAATTGAATGCGGATGTAAAGTCATAAATTAGGTACAACTTACTTAGCGCTCTCAAAATATACTTGATGTTTATTTATTCGATTAGTGCGAGAGTTTACCAATAAATAAAGATACGAATTTCGGTTACCATAACAACTCTGTCTGGGAGAGAAATATACAACGTTGCTGTGGAAAATGTATAGTTGTTTGACGTCATCAATCCAAATTTAGAATAGATGGAGAATTTACGAGTGTTTAGTTGAGCTAAATGGGATAAGAAGGAGAGATTAAGATAAATACACTAAGACAGGCGGCTAGTGCGGGAGACAGGGTTCCGACTAATTGTTAAAAGACCGGCGCAGACAGAGCCGACTCGACCCGATCCGACTGGTTTTCAGTATGCGTCATCGATATAATAAAATATAAATAATATAATAAGATATAAATAAAAATATATCGATGGTATGCGTTGCCTCAGGACTCCGGTTTAGCCAATCAAGAACCAGTCAGGGGTCATTCGAGGCCAATTCAACATGTTGAATCGGCTCCGACTCAGCGAAACTGACTCTAGCCTGACTGAAAACCAGTCGGATCTGGTCGAGTCGGCCCTGTCTGCGCCGAGCTTAACTCATCACTGCTTGGGGTGTCAGGAAGATGGGAAGTGGGGCTCTAATGGTAAATGACATTACCGCATTCTTATAAATTAGTCGTTTCTTGTCAATTCGCGTTACATTTTTTGAAGGAAGACATAATAATGATAATAATATCCTCGAATTATATAGCGCCTATCGCGATTGATAACCATCTCTAAGACATCAGTGATATTTATTAATTAATTATCCAGTTCTAAGAATATCGAATGTACTATTTAAGTTGCAAATGTTCCATTGTTTTAAAGTAACGATTAATATTATAAATTTCAACGATAAGTTATAATCTCTTATAGTACGAACCGGAGACAACATGTCTACGAGAAATCAATGTCTTTTTAATCAATAATCATGCTGGAGATGTATTCATGAATAATGGAAAATATGATCATTTTCTATTTTACGAACAGCCGACAGTGCGATGGATAAAGGCTGACAGTAATTTTCAAAATAAGAAGAATCGAACGAAATCTGATTTAAAAAAAACTTATACTGATAACTGATAAAAAGTAACGCATAGTATTATTGACAATCATACAGTACCACTATCCATGTACCATGTTTCATCGGCTTTTTTCCCCCATCTCCTCAAATCATCTTGCATCAAAAGTTATTTTAGTTTTCCCCCTTCAGCTTGAGATGTGGAATTATTCGCGTCTCAAGAGCCTTGTTCTACGAATAATTAGTTCGCCCTTCGCGCTACCCGAGAGCGGTCTCAGAGGAGCGAATCATATGGACTAGTGTTGGGTATACATGCTCGGAGGGGTGAGGGCGGCACAGAACCTTTATATAGGGGAGATACTCACTCATACTGTGCAATAAGGGTGCTGCGCCTTGTACCCCCCCCCCCCCCACCCCCCCCCCCCCCTCGCTCAACCATGGTAATAATATCGTCACCCCGGTGCCTTCTGTATAGTTCTGTATAACTCAAACATAAGTCATCTTTGTGCCCCCCTCCTCAGCACAAACAAGGGCAACTTGTACCCCCCCTCCTCCCCCCCCCCCCACCCTTAAAAAAAGTAATAGCTACACAGATGTACACGCTTTTTTCTTAATTTTGTTTATTTTAAGATTTTGTCTCAGATTGTTTCTTATGTATATAATAATTATCATGATTATACTCTGCGCGCTGAAGCGAGATTTTAATGGGCCTGTTCTCGCGATTCTCGCCGGCTAGTATTTATCATTATCAATTCATCTGAGCCGCGACAGCACGGAGCAATGGACGGTGTGGGCGCATTGGGACCTATGTAACGACTTTATAACGCCCTTGTAATCACCAGTATATCTCGCCCCTCCGGAGTCTTTTCGACTCATCTTCATTATCTCTTTTCTGTCACGTGACTCCAATGGCGTAGCTACGGGAGGCGGCATGGGAGGCCAGTGTGCCCCTTATAATTTGACCCCCTCCAAACAAACCAAAACAAATATATATATAAGGCGATATCCTTAGTTTATAAATCAAGATATACACAGAGTGCCCTATAATATAGTTCACCCCCCCCCCCCCCAAAAAAAAAAAAAAAAAAAAAAAAAAATCGGTCCGACCACACCATTGTGTGAATCGTTTTTTTAATTATATTCTCCTCTATATTTTTCTCATTTATTTCTTCTCCACCCCTCTCTCCCTCCATCTCCTCTTTTTTTAACGACTCTCTTGTATTCTCTTCCTCTCTGATCATCATTTTCTATCTCGCTGATATGGGTTTGACAAAGCGTTGTGAGAGTTGTACATCGATTATTAGATAATCGACTTATGTGTAAAGACATAACCATTATACTCGCCAAGTATGATATGTACGTCCGATGGATAACCAACATTGCCCTTGAAACTATTAAACATTTAAATAATATAACTTAATCGCGACATTTCGTTTTAATGGTAACAAGTTCGACTTTCTCTTGGGCGCTATAAAAAGGTTGTATTACCCTCGTAAAAGTATACTCCATGGTTAATGAGTATTACTTAGTGGTAACCATTCAGAACAAGTGTTATTACCATTCACTATCCGCTTAGTATGTTTGCAAAGGGTATAAAGTGCACTCTTGGCAACTTCCACCACGAGACTGGTGCAGTAATTAAAGCTACATAGCCGCCATTTTGTTTTTAAAACTGTCAGAAACCCTGCAATCATGGGCCGTATGCATAAAAACAAGCAATTGCTTGTGCTAGCCTTTTGCTTGAATCGGTATGCACACAAACAAGCAATTGCTTGCAAGCAAAAGCTTTTGCTTACAAGCACAAGCAATTGCTTCCTGCTCGTAAGCAATTGCTAACCAAACAAGCAATTGCTTAAAACCGTATGTATAAAACGAACCTTTTAGATGGGCCGTATGCATAAAGACAAGCAATTGCTTATAAGCAATTGCTTTAAGCACAAACAAGAGCTTGTCAAGCAAAAGATCAAGTTCAAGCAATTGCTTGAATTCATATGCACAGGCTTTTGCTTGTGCTGAAACCTTTTGCTTGCACTGCCAAGCATTTGCTTACGTGTTGGACAAAGGATCGTTACGGTTGTGCGAACATCGCACTGCAGGACAACAATGCTTCGTGCCCGACCTGGCGGTAGTATTTTTTCTTACGCAAATAGCGAAGAAACAGCACAGAGCATCAGGGGGGTTTCTGTGCAGATCGATGGACAAAAATTGCCGTAAAAAGTCTAAAATAACAGGAATTTGATTAAATATGAAATCACAACATAATCTCTGAAATAAGGAGCTTGTAATCATCCTGAAACGGTATGAAAATTTGATCCTTAAACGCGAATGCCCTGAGTAAGCAAGAGCTCAAGCTGGTCCGGAGGTGCTTGAAAAAACGCAAGCAATTGCTTATCAAGACAAGTAAAAGGTTCGTTTTATACATACGGTTTTAAGCAATTGCTTGTTTGGTAAGCATTTGCTTACGAGCCGTAAGCAATTGCTTGTGCTTGTAAGCAAAAGCTTTTGCTTACAAGCAATTGCTTGTTTGTGTGCATACCGATTCAAGCAAAAGGCTAGCACAAGCAATTGCTTGTTTTTATGCATACGGCCCCTTGTCTTGATAAGCAATTGCTTGCGTTTTTTCAAGCACCTCCAGACCAGCTTGAGCTCTTGCTTACTAAAGACATTCGTTTCAGGATGATTTAGAACTCCTGGTTCCAGAGGTTATGTTGTGATTACATATTTAATCAAATGGCTGTTATTTTAGACATTTATATCCATGTAGGCAATTTTGTTCATGATTTGAAAATATTTGCGTAAGAAAAATAATGTTGCCAGGTCGGGCACGACCAGGGAAAGCTGCTATGCAAGGGACTACACGACGTTTGCATACACTACGAATCCCCTTTGTTGTCATGCAGTGCGATGTTCGCACAACCGTAACGATGCTTTGTTCAACACGTAAGCAATTGCTTAGGCAGTGTAAGCAAAAGGTTTCAGCACAAGCAAAAGCTTATGCATACGAAATTAAGCAATTGCTTGAACTTGATCTTTTGCTTGACAAGCTTTTGCTTGTGCTTGAAGCAATTGCTTATAAGCAATTGCTACGTTTTATGCATACGGCCCATTGTCTTATCTCGCTAAAGTGATAATCCATACTCCAGGATTACGGCGCCACCTCAATAGTATTGTTCTTCCTTAGATGCATGGGATGATATTTTTTTGTTCAGATCGCACTGGCGGGCATAATTTACTGGCACACTTATCTTATCGGGGATCAGCCCAGAAGCAGAGGCGTAGCTACGGGGTCCTCTCCCCCTCCCACCCCCCCCCCCCTTCCCAATAGTTTGCCAAGAGCAAACAAAACAATACGGTTACAAATTGTACAAAATAAAGAAATGCATTGCGTGTACCCCCGATAATAGACGCGCTCCCTCACCCCCATCCCCATCAAGAAGCACACGCTCCGCGCAGCTATCCTCAAGCCGTTTGCTGATGTGGGGCTCTGGCATGTAATGGATAAAGTAATATAGAAAAAAAAGAATGGAAAATGAACCACTTAGTAGGAAATAAAAAGGCGACTTCACGTAACCCATAATCCCCGTAACACAGATACGGATACGACGCGCGAAAGATGCAGGCTATACACGAGGGACTCGCGGAGAGAATATGGCCTGCATTTAGTGTTAAATAACGAAATGTCAATCTTGAATTCTGTATATTGCTCGATGCAGGGGCGTAGACAACGGGGGGGGGGGGGGGGATGAGGGGGATGCATCCCCCCTCCCACCTCACAAGGTGGGGGGATGACATGTACAATCACCCCCCCCCCCCCCCCCCCAGGTTGTAGGGAAGGATAATGTATATATATTTTTGTGTGTATCTGTATACGAGTGGGAAAGAAAACATTAGTTGTATGAGCTAAGACTTGTTAATTCTAACGTTAAAAAAGTAATTTATACATCCACTTTCAATTTTCGCTGCGCGCTTCGAGCGCGAACAGATTATCTCAGTTTGTTGAGTAATTGCGTAAGGTCTGGGGTGAGCATAGTGAGTATTTTTTTCTGTATACCGGGCTACGTAATTCCAGTGTAGGCTGGCATTGCTCTGGCTGCTCGTGTGACGTGCACCAAATTGCACCATTTCAAGTATATATGCAAAATCTTCTCCGTGGGAGAGGGATACCTCCTCCCAAACCCTCCCTATTTGGCTCTGCCCCAGCCCTCGGTAGCTTCTTGGCAATAGGCTATTTTGTTGGATCATACATAATGTGGCATATGGTGATGTTGGAACAGTGTATGACGCTAAATATAAGTACACTATTTGTGTGTGTGTTGGGGTGCATATTTATCAGTGTGTCAAATATTTGTTTTCTTCGTGAAAATATATTTAACATTTCTGGTCGATCAAATCATAACACGCTTTCCCAGATACAGTCAATGTTAAGCCCGAATTTCCTATCTAGGTAAGCACTAGATTGCACAATTTTAAGCCCAAAAATGCAAAAGCTCCCTACCGTGGGAGGGGGACACCCCCTCCCACACCCTCCCCCCGCTCAGTCAATTCGCTCCCTGTGTTGGGGTGCATATTTATTAGTGTGTCAATAATTTGTTTTCTTCTTGAAAATATATTTAAAATTTCTGGTCGATCAAATCATAACACACTTTCCCAGATACAGTCAATGTTAAACCTGAATTTCCTATCTAGGTAAGCACCAGATTGCACAATTTCAAGTCCAAAAATGCAAAAGCTCCCTCCCCCCGCTCAGTCACTTCGCTCCTTGCAATGTCTCACTCTAACATCTGGCTCAAAGTTGGCAGCACTGTGAGTGTGGTTGGGTATGAGCCCCTACACACACAAAATCGTGAGCCCCCATAGGTTTTGCTCCCCCCAATCCAAAACTGCTTCCGGCTCGCCTGGTCACGACCATCTTAACATCTAACCCCCACTGAGAGGACTTTCAAGCAATTTCCTTGGTCTTGAAAAATTTTGGCAGGCGGTCTGGGGCGCGAAAAAAATTGGTCATGGTCAGGTGAACGGCAAATCATCCCCCCAGGTGTAAGAACCTGTCTCACATCTGGCTCGATGCCACGCACCGTGGATGTGAGTAGTACAGATCAATCAGTATTACGAAGGGAAATGTTTGTTATTTACTACAATCATAGAGGTACCTTCCAGATGCGCTATAGGTCAGATTCGTAACCAATACAGTGATTTAAAAATCGTGTGATTTGTTAATAATCTCACTCTTATTTACACTCACAAACTTTGTATAAGATGAATGTCTTTTCTTTTGTACAGCTCGAATGTATGTCCCGTGTTTGGTTAAGAGCAAAAGCTGTATTTATTGTAGCTGCGTGTTGCCAAAAAGTGATGTATATATATTGTAGCCACGTATAGGAAGTATCATCGTGAATTTCTTTGATAAGATTCATCTGATTGTGAAATTGGTATTTTGTACTACAGGGTTGACTGTAGAGTTGTCAGCAGCCTCTAAGCAGGATCCGTCTAATAGTATAGATGAACGTTTTCGCCTATATGGAAGCTCTTCAGTAACTTTATTGCACCAGTACCCACGTCAATCATCATAGGCCTATGCATATGGTCGAAGTTTTGTTGACGCTAAATGCACGCCATAGAAGACACGGAAAGAAATGGGTAGAGAGCTTTATTTAATATGGCTTTCGTTCCCATCCCATCACTTTGCTTTACTCTCAATCATGTATAACATTATAATACCGAATTACACAAAACATCTCCATGGGCATATTATGACCCCCACGTGTGATATTAGTCTTTTGTCAAGACCTCCGGCTTGGATGTCACAAACGACTGATGTTAGAATAGTTGCGATTACAGGTGGAGCTGCTTGTGTGATAGTCGCGTTCGCCACAACTCATGTCATGCATTCAGCTCAGACACAAAGCCTGGCTGGCCATGCTTGTGTGATAGTCGAGTTTACCAGTTGTTTCTGCCATGCATTTATCTCATAATGCCTTTTTAAAAGGCTAGTCAAAGGAAATAATAATAATAATAATAATGATGATAATAATAATAATAATAATAATAATAATAATAGTAATGACAATATTAATAATAATATTTATAATAATAATAATAATAATAATAATAATAATAATCATAATAATACAAATAATAATAATACAAATAACTATAATAATAATGATTATGATTTATATTTATACGAAATAAAAATAGTCATTCGCGTTCTTCTTTATTGCTTTGGCACTGTTCTCCCAGAGGGCCCTGCGTCTAATATCATTAACATTACCACTCTATATTACCTCTAATGTTATTATACTCTGATCGTTACCATTGTAAGCGAGTTTTTGAGGATGTATCTGACTATCATGTTTACATTCGAATCAACGAGAACTCCATTGCCATGTTTGCAGACTGAGTCTGCAACACTGATCTCAATTAATGCCTGGATAGGTTATTGGCCGACGGAGGTGATGAACAATCAGTGACAAAGTAATAGGGTGCGTATGATGGGTGTGAAACGGGGCCGTTACGGGGGCGTTATGTACAAATTATTCTATGGGCAGACTTTTTTGTTGTTGTTGTTGTTGTTTTAAGTTTATTGGCGTTCTTCATTCATTTTGAATATTTACGCCAATCTTTTTTTTTTGTATTCCTTCTTTCTTTTGTCTTATTTATTTCAACTCAAACTAATTGCTCCTTTTAAAATTATATATAATATGTATCTTTTTATATACACGTTTCATTTTTTTTTCCCTCATATAAACAGGACCAAAATTAAATTATATTGAGAATATATAAATGTGGGGAATCAATCGCTTTTCCTTGTCCGCTGTCTAGGTATCATCTGGCCAATCCGGCTCCGTACGTCGAGCAGACTTCTCAGCTTTAATAGCCTAGGCCCCTCCGATACACAGACAAGGCAGGTCAATGCCATATTTTTTTTTTCTTCTCGTAACCGAATTTCCAACATACATAACAAAATATTTATATTCATACAGTACAAGAGTAAAGCAAACAGATTGGCCTTTCAAAGGTGCGTGTGCAAAATTAAATGCAGACACAAGTGTGTGCCATAGGCTAAAAAAAGAAGTTTAAATAAATTTTGTTTAGTTTTTGGCCTCCGAATTAAAGAAGGGGGCATACACCCACTAAAACAAAATGAATAATTTATCTAGATTTTCTTCTTTGTGTTTCCTAATCATTAGTCTTGCATCACGCCGAACATGTCTTATAGCCTAGTCCCACTGCACCGTTTCTCCTTCCGTGTCCTATCAGTTTGACATCCGGAAGGTATACTAGCAGGAAACGAAATGACGCGGACCAAGTTCGGAATGGACTAGTATAGAATACTTTTAATTCGGCTCCATTTCGCGTGAACCGAAACGTCATGGAACTTTGCTAGTAGACCGGCAGCCCAGAGGTCTTTTGTGCATCGAAAAGCGTACTGATTGTTGAACATATGAATATTTAGAGGAGAATGTGACAAATCCAAAAATATGAGTCTCCCGGGGTGTACCCGTGGATAAGAGGTCCTTTGCGCCTCCAAAGTTTGACCCCTGGGGTTTGTCCGATGCTTATATTGTTTGCGAATGTACCGTGTTCAACATCGCTCACGGCGGGGAGAGCGAAACAGATAACAAAAGGATCACTGATGCGTATCTGGCAATTTTACGTTGCCTGTTTTGAAAGATGAAATACACGTTGATGCATTGGGGATTATATCCAATGCAGCGATCGTGTCGTATGGGTTCATTTATAACATTTACGTACGGAAATACAATTTCTGAAAGTGGAAGGGCATTTTTTTTAAAACAACTTTGACGAGTCGATTTTCAACATTCAGAGGCAACTGTAGGGTAATTTAACGGATGACATTTGTATCCAATATGTATTCTGTAATCTGTAAGACATTGGCCCCGTTGCAGAAAGAGATACAATCGATTGTAAGTTACGATTGATCGTAAGTCAGAAAATTTACGCGTTTCAACCAATCAAATCTAGAACACATGATCTGACTTACGATTAATTCCAACTTACAGTCGATTGTATCTCTTTCTGCAACGGGGCCCTTATGTGTTAAGTTGCAAGAGGTTTTGGATATAATCCCCAATGCATCAACGTGTATTTCGTCTTTCAAAACAGGCAACGTAAAATTGCCAGATAGGCATCAGTGATCCTTTTGTTATCTGTTTCGCTCTCCCCGCAGTCAGCGATGTTGAACACGGTACATTCCCAAACAAATAGAAGCATCGGACAATCCCCAGGGGTCAAACTTTGGAGGCGCAAAGGACCCCTTTATCCACGGGTACACCCCGGTAGACTCATATTTTTGGATTTGTTACATTCTCCTCTAAATATTCATATGTTCAACAATCAGTACGCTTTTCGATGCACAAAAGACCTCTGGGCTGCCGGTCTATAGGTACTGACCGTTTCGCCGCATTTTGGTCGGACAAGGAGGTCGGATATAGGAAACGGAAGAAGATATATACGCTAAAGTGGGACTAGGCTATAAATGGGCCAATCTGTTTTCCGCGGCGTCAACTTGCCCAATTTTAGCCGATCATGCAAGGCCATGTCTCGCATTTTAATCATGCATCTGGTGAATTTATCAACGATTGCTTCCACGCTGGCTGTTAAAGGGCTATAGAAACATTGTTGACATATGCAAAAAGTGGTGTATGGTTGATAAAATGTGTATTTTTGTGATCTGATATGTCTACTATGTAATGTGTGAAAATTTCGCGTTAACTGAATGATATATGGCCGAGTAGTGAGTGACAATGCAAAGTGATATTCACAAACTCATTCCTCTGAGTATCAAAAATCCGAACGCATCAATCGTAAATAACAAAACCAAAAAAAATCTTTTCATCGAAAGGGAAATTCGAAAAACCGAAACCTGTTCCATGTTTATATTGGTAATACAAATACAAACAAGGTATACAAGAACCACTAGAGTTCTAAGTAAGTTTTCTGGATGTGGACAATGTTACTAGATCCCTTTAAAGATTGTCATACGTGGGTGTGAAGAGGGCGACCCGAGCATTCGTAACTAGGCTAGTTGCAGGGGCCGCGGAACCACGGGGGCTGGGGGGCTGAGTAGTGAGTGACAATGCAAAGTGATATTCACGAACTCATTCCTCTGACTTTCTACAGTTTCCAGTGGAGTATCAACAATCCGAACGCATCAATCGTAAATTTAAAAAAATTAAAAATCTTTTTATCGAAAAGGAAATTTGAAAAACCGAAACCTGTTCCATGCTTCTATTGGTAATACGAATACAAACAAGGTATACACCAAGAACCACTAGAGTTCTAAGTAGGTTTTCTGGATGTGGACAATGTTACTATAGATCCCTTTAAAGATTGCCATACGTGGGTGTGAAGAGGGCGACCCGAGCATTCGTAACTAGGCTGGTTGCAGGGGCCGCGAAACCACGGGGCTGGGGTGCTGCAGCCCCCCCCCCCCCCTTTTTGGGGGCTTAAAACAAAGAATTACATAAGAATACAATAATAAAATATTTAACAATTCAAATGTGGTCAGCGCCCCCCCCCCCCCCCCCCCCCTCCACTTTCAAAACCTTTCCGCGGCCCCTGAGTTGGTGCGCATTGCATATATCAACACTAGGCCAGTTTGTATTTCGTATCAAGGCGTTCTCAAGATGGCACCACGCCTTTGAGTAAACTAATCCAAACCACCTTGAATTAATGTTCTTCATTTCAGATGGTAAGGCTCATAATAATCATGTGTATAACACAGTGCAATATTTCATGTATAATAATATAGTAAATTTATATATTTTAGAAAAACAACTGCTAATGTAACATTTTTTTAAACAGAAAACATGGAGTGTTCAGTGATATTCATGACTGGGACCATAATATTATCCATATTACACGCAATCCATTGTTTGGCATTAATACGTCGCGCCTAAGTTCATCATGGATCTATTTCTGTAATTACAAAGTTTTGTTTTATTTGTTCGTTGTACAAAATAAATTTTCTTAGGATTTTAAACAAACTAATTATCATATTTAGCGGATGGTAAAATTTATACAGCTCATTATGGGAATGACAAAACGTGAGGATACCTAAGATGTACAAAAAACCTAAATAATAATAATGGGTTCGATTTATATAGCGCCTAATATGATGTAATATCATCTCTAGGCACTTTACACTATAGTATTACCCCTGTCACATGATTAAGGCTCTCACCTCCTACCGGGTCCCCATTTGATATGGGTAGAGAGTAGCAATTGTGGATACATTATCTTGCTGAAGGAAATAAGTCCTGCTAATCATTGCATAATTATGCAATGAGGATAATCATAATCATCATAACGTATAATCAAATGGGCTATATTCAAAAATAATTGTTGGAGTCCATCATAATCATCATACCGTATAATCAATTGGGCTATATTCAAAAATAATTGTTGGAGTCCATCATAATCATCATACCGTATAATCAATTGGGCTATAATCAAAAATAATTGTTGGAATAACTTGGGCTATATTCAATAATAATTGTTGGAGATATTAATAATCATCATACCGTATTAATTGGGATATATTCAGTAAATAGTTGTTGGAGATGATCATTATTTTTCGTCATACAATATACTCAATTGGGCTATATTCAATTATAATTGTTGAAGTTTCATCATAATCATCAATCGAGATATACATGTATTCAATAATAACTGTTGGAGACAATCATAATCATCATGGCGTATAATCAATTGGGATATAGCCTATACAGTAGTAATTTATGGCGATAATCACACCGTATAATCAGTTAGGCAATATCTTTGGTAATTGATTCTCAGAGGTGAAAAATAATATTACTTTTCATAATATAATATCTCAGCTTCGCGTGGGTGACATGTAGATTACGTGCGACTATATATATTTGCCGATTTCTTTCCGAGGTTACCATGGTTACCTTGGCGATATTTTTCGTTTCGTAATTCCCACGAGCATCGCAATTTCCATCTGGCCCCATGCACTGAGCATGCGGCTAACCCTTTCAATACAGTTGTCTTGTCGGTACATATTAGGCACCCCTACACTACACACAGTCATGTCATGACTACGCAACTGTAGTATCGCCGGCGCGGTGTGGGTTAAAACGAAAAGTCACCCCGGCTCAACACAATATCGAATACGATAGCGTGGGGATTTGGGCATACATGTTTTATAATAGTGCGTCGTTTTTGTTGTGTGACCTTTTTTGTTTTCTTTATCTTACGGAGTTGCCATCCTTTCAGACTCGTGTGAGGATAATTGAGGTGTTGCAAACTAATCAATTAAAATTGATGCTAATCATTTCAGGCCCGTAGTCGTTTAATGTAATTATGAATGATTTAATAAATCTATAACAAATATATACTTGCGGTACTGTATGAATTAATGTGCATGTATGTATGGTAATCATTTCAGGCCCATGGTCGCCTCATAATATGAATGATTCAATAAATCTATAAATCTATAATTTGGGCACTGTATGTATTATCGAGTACTAAATCATTATGCAGTAGGCTCAATCCATAATGAAATATATTACAATAATGTAATATGATAATCGCCCCAAGCTGCATGCCGTCATTTATGCAGTCAACTTATTTTACCTATTCAACCTTAATTACCTATACCTACACCCCCCCCCCCCCCCCCACACAGACACACACACATACATACACACACACACACACGCGCGCGCATACAAAACACACATAAACAAACAAACACACACACACACACACGCATACATACGCATACTGTACGTAGATTGAAGAGAGTGGGGGAGGGGGGAGGACTATTTTCAAACTATTCCCGGTGCATGGCTGACAGCTTGGAGGTCAGGTATGATGGAAATAGGGATAATAACGATTAATCTTGTAAAATATGCTATAATTTCATAATAGAAGACTTGCTATCGCTTAGAGTGATTACAAGCTCAGGAGGCCTGGAACAAAAATAACTGCATTAGTAACAGGACACTTCAAATGTTTATGCATGCTCAATAGCCAACTGTTGGAAAAAGCACAGCATCTTAATGAACACATAGCCACGTTTGAATGGCCAACACAAGCTCGCCTCTTAATATGCTGAAGGGTATGACAAGAAATGAAAACGTTGTTTACATCCTCTTTTTCTCAATCTTATATGAAACAAAATATTCTCATGAGGTTAGATTGTATACTCTTAACACGCCATGCCGCGCCTATTGACAACATTCGACAACTTAATGGCGCACATTTTTATTGTATTTCGTAGCAATAAGCAGTGAACATCGGTTTTGACAATTTCAAAGTAGTATAGATAACACATTTCATATGATACTTCGCTCATTATATAACGAGGTACCTTTCTAAAGTTATGGTTAATAGTATCACACATTTTTAAAATCTTCTTTAAATAGCAGTTTTATTTGCAAATATACATATGTCATATATTGACAAAAAATGGAGATGTAGCGTTTTGTAACCAAAATTGTCATAGTATCAAGTTACACCCATATTAAGTATCAGGATGTTAGGTTAATTGTAAGTGTGTTTTAACGTTACTTAAAGTAATCCAATGTGTTAAGTATAGGGTTTTTCTGAAAGCCATAATGAGACTTCGATCATATACAGTACCAGAATATAATTGTATACGATTCTTTTTAATTAGGTGTGATAATTTCATATAAAAGAACACTGTTTACCTATAGTGAAAACGTTAAAATCGATGTCAGGCGTTATTACCTACTGCACTGCACGCCGATTTACTACACTTCGTTGACTACGAAGGGTTCCTAAAATGACTTTTATTGAATCATAAATTTCAACATAATAATTTTGCTAAAAGCCCATTAAATTTTGCAGTTATCATGAGCCAAACAGCAAGGTAAAAGAGTAATCTGAAAACTCCTAATGATTTTGGTTGAATCTAATAAAAGTTAATGGATCACTTTAATTATTCTGCTGTTGCTAGCTTGTTTCCGTAAAGGTATGACGTCAGAGACTTGCGAGGCACATCGTATTAATTCTTGTCTGCCGCAAGGGTCGCAATATGTCATGTCAGTCGAAAAGGGGGTGTTTTACAGCCGTGTTTGGTGAAACTCAATAGTGTAGGTCGAAATCGTGACCAAATGAAAGATTGATTTGTGGTAGCAAAGCGCTTCTAACCTCCCCCGACAAGTAATCCTATTTCAAATATCATTGACTAGCTTAAAAGACCTAAAGAATACAACGTACTTTGGCACTTATTCCATAGTTGATGACTTGTAAAATAGGTCAGCCGAAAAGAAAATCCATGAAAATAAACACAGTAGTGATTTAAGTGATTTTATAGTGATGCCAAATCTCATTTAGCAGCCAGTTTACGCCCCACCCACATTTAGGGTCCAGAATCGGCAGCGTGATTGACATGTGATTGACAATTCATTGGCTTACGTCATGACGCATCATCTATATAATTAAGTTCATTAGTCCGTACTTTAGATGACGTCACTTTGGCAATTTAAAAGGGGCGTTCCCAGGACAATTATATATTTACTAATTACCTCAAAATTGATTGATTTCATGAGAAATGACTGCCACATTCTTTTTCTTCAGGAAAACTTACATATAGAGAGCCGAATTGTGAAAATTAGGCCATCTAGACGCTATAGGTCCTTTAATAGCTAAGGACCGTTTTACACCTTGGCTGGGGCTCATAAAGGCGGTTTACGTAAACCATGGTTAAAAACTACGAAGCGCCAGTTGTAAACTGATGGAGAAAGATTGTTCACTTTCTACTTTTAGCATAAAGGAATAGATATGAACATGGAAGTTAGCAAGAGAAGAGATAAATTGCCAAGGGGGGGGGGGGGGGGGGGGGGAATGGAGAGACTGGGAGAGTGGGTAGAGAGAAGGGCGGAAGGGGTATATAGAGAGGGATACAGGTGGAGCGAGAGGGGGGGTATAGAGTGACAGGGTGTGAATGAAATGAAGAGAGTGAGAGGGGGAGGGAAGGAAGAGAAAAATAGATGTAGAGAAAAGAGGGAAAGGGGAAGAAAATGCGGTCAGTGGCATTTGGGGAAAGTGTTCATTCTGTCTATCATGATTAGGGCTGGTGATAGACAGTGTGAGGGTAGAAAGGTGAGTGAAAATCGAAACACGAATTATGATGACAAATCTGAAGAGTGCTCCTCGTTTGCCTGTATTGAAGAGGAAAGACTAGACTGTCGATCGGATGAATGATGTGGCGTTGCCAGAATCTATCCAGAATGGTGAAATATAGGGGATAAAGAGTTGGGGGGGGGGGGGGGGGGTATCCAATGAAGGGCTACACTTTGTAAAATAGAATAATATAATATCATATATTTGTGTTGCCTATTTGATTGATTGATTACTTGATTATTTGATTAGTTAATTCATGTATTTATATTATGTATATAATATGCAAAATTGTATCTATTTATTTCTAGCTTCATTCATTGAACTTAATAACTTAATAGAATAGATTTATTGCGAGTTGGATGTGATATTATTCAATGTTATGTGTTTGTTTGCGTGTGTATGTTTGTGTGAGTATGTGTGTATGTACGTGTGCGTGTGTGTTCGTGTGTGTGTGTGTGTGTGTGTGTGTGTGTGTGTGTGCTTGCAGACTTTAAGTATGCTACTAACTTTGTATTCATTCATCACCTTGAGCGAAAAATTTCAGCTTTTGTAGAATTGTAGTATAGGCCTACTTTAAACGATGTAATTACTCATAATCAATGATCAAGCTGACACCATTAACCCCCCCCCCCCCCCCCCCTCAGTGGCATACCGTGGTCGGACTGATTGGGGGGCACCCGAATGTTTGGAGTACACATTATGAATGTCTTTGTTTTGTCACAGATTGTCCCCTGATGTATTTTTTAAAAATTGTTTTTGACAAATTATTGGGGACCCCCGGTTGCTACCCCCCCCCCCCCCCCCCCCCACATCCTCGCGGTCTCCATCTGGAGTTTCTGCATTATGTTCTATGCATGCTCCCGTACATCGCAACAAGACCACTAGAATGCCACTAGAACTACTGCACCGCCACTATAACTACTAGAACGTCGCTCTGTTCATATCTACTAAAGATTCTTGAATTGGGTCCCAAATACCCACAATACATTATATGATGAGGATAATTACAATGATATGTCTACTACATGTACTACTCTACTACTACTACTACTACTACTACTACTACTACTACTACTACTACTGCTGCTGCTACTACTACTACTACTACTACTACTACTACTACTACTACTACTACTACTACTACTACTACTACTACTACTACTACTACTACTTTTACTACTACTTTTACTACTACTACTACTACTACTACTACTACTACTACTACTACTACTACTACTACTACTACTACTACTACTACTACTACTACTACTACTACTACTACTACTACTACTACTACTACTACTACTACTAATACTACTACTACTACTATTATTACTACTACTACTACTACTACTACTACTACTACTACTACTACTACTGCTGCTACTGCTACTACTGCTGCTGCTACTACTACTGCTACTGCAGCACGTAACATGTATTTATAAATTTATCTACGCCTGCGGATACCGATTTGCGAATAAAAGAGCCGCATTTTTCTGCCCATCGTAGCCCATAGACATACCGTTAAAGGGTACCACCACCCCAAAATAATATTCTTATAAATGAAAAGTGACATATTTAGTAGTCTACTCCACCAACACGTTCAGAAAAATATTTCTCCAGAAACCAATTATATAATATTGAAGAACGTTTCACCATACTAAAGCATAAGTTCATGAGTCTGCATATACGAAGACTAGGTACCTTTTGTCTAGGGCGATGCATCGTCCGGGATTATATTGTCTCCAAACGTACGCGTGAACAAAATTTGCGCACTCTCAGACGTTTGGCGCATACGGAGCCATGCATACATGTAGGTATGTGCTTTTCTTTGCCTGGTGGTCCCCTTCAAAGTGAAAGTCTGTACATACGTGTGTTGTTTCCCACAAAGACAGAAATGAAACATAAGTACAAATTTAGGCAAAAATTATCTAAAGATGCGAAAGTTATACACGGTTTGAACTTAATGAATGATCGGGAATTTCTTTGACTTGCCGCCGATTGTCATATTCATTTACGAGCCGCGGCTGTCATTAAACGTTTTACACATTACATTACAAAAAAGTCAAAAATTGGGTGCTCATTTGAGCGAATAACGCGGTGTCGTTTGGCCAATCGAGAGTTTGCTTTTGGGAACACCTGTCTCAAATTATGTTTGTGTAGATGAACATGCTTCATTTTAAAGTATGTCGGTGCAATATGACGTTTACGTATGCCAGAGAGTGTTTTTAAGTTCAGTGTAAGGAAGAAAAAAGAACAAAACAATGGTAAGTTTGATATTTTTTGTCAGTTTACGTCATAATCTGGTAATTCATGGAAACGCTTCTTGCTTGCGTGTGTACACGAGCGAGTGATAATTAAGATTGGTCGTACGATTGAGCTCTACTTAGTTAGAACAAGTTGACAATTGACGTATAGCCGCAGTAAAACAAGATAAGGGGGTGATTCACACAGATTTTAAGGTTAAACTAACCTCTTAGCTGGAGTTTAAAAGTATGGAAAGTTGTTATTTGCATTGTAAAATTGCTAAAACAGTTTTTGAAGGTATAACATTTGGATATAATTCGTAACGTATTTATATCATCAAGGAGGATTCGAGTTCTTAATGTATATTTTGCAAACTTGCAAAGTAACAGTACTTAAACCATGACACAAACATTCATTTGCATTAAGGAAACTTAATATTTTGAAAAGGCATACATAGTAGTCTTTTATAAGTTATTGCAATATGCCTAATTTGTTCAAGTTTCGATCCCAACTTGGTGAAACACGTTAAATTGTATTTCCTAATAATGTTTGTTTAAATGTCACATCTATACTCGCCCTTTGAGCGAATAAGTTATTCGTTCATGAAAAAAAAAATATGAATATAAAACGTAGCTTATATGGAACTCCTTGATTTCAGCCAAAGTAACGCATACCTACGGGAAAGGGAATTACCATAACGAATTCAAATCAATGCAACAGCGTTACGTGATTAGGAACAAATTGAAGTGATGTGGAAAGAGAGGGTGAGAGAGCGAGCAACAAGGGGGACACAAAGAGAGAGAGGGGGTGAATGAGGGTAACATGGGGGCGGGTAAGACAAGAAAAGGAGAGGGAGAGGGGGGAGAGGGGGAATGGGAGAGTGATTGATGGAGAGGGAGAGAAGGGAAGGACTGTGTGCCTATTTGGGCTTACGAAAGTCGATTTAGTGAACGTACAAAAGTTTTCTTTGTATTTATTTAAACTTTTGACATGTAAATTATTATAGGCCTATATTGCAAAACGAAAGTATTATAAATTCCGTTTTATGCGGATAATTTGTACACAATTGAATGAAATGAGAGTAACATTTTCGATCCTAGCAGAATCTTCTTCAGAGGCTATAACTCTCATTTTATTACTCAGGCATTAATATAGTACTAGATAAGCAGTTTTCAGTAGTATTTTTGCATCACAATTGAATGAAAATGCATTATTAGATATTGATTGATTATTTGCTTGATTGATTGATTGTCATGACAACTCTTAGGCTAAATTTAGGTTGCTTATCACCCCCTCCTCCACCCTCTCAAACAACATCCCCCTTCTCTGTTTTTGTCGCCCCATATAGATGTAGATTTTGGCTGCACGACAGATTCACGTAACACACGTATCTTCAACTTTCGTCAAATGTCACACACTATAGGCTACAACGAGAAGAAAAGGTCAGTGCGTTATTTCACACTCAATAATTATGCCAATAATATGGTATTTTTTAGGATTCTTTTCGAAAAGTGTAGAACTCTTAGAATTATTTTACAGTTTACAAAATTAAATCAAAATGTTATAAACCGTATTGACCAATTTTGACAAAAGTAAAATTTGTCATAAGCGATATTAAGAAAATACACATACAATTTACACGAAATTGGGACCCATTGGCACGTATTTACAGATGGCGCTGACAAGTCCAGAAATGTGAGACACGATAGTAGGTATCGTTCAGTATCGGATATCCATCCGACTTCATAATCAAACATTTATATAATCAAGAACATTTATATAATCAAGAGCAATTATGTACACAATTCACTGTAAATTTTGTAAATTTTGTT
Organism: Echinarachnius parma; assembly: GCA_037951105.1. Taxonomy (NCBI): domain Eukaryota; kingdom Metazoa; phylum Echinodermata; class Echinoidea; order Clypeasteroida; family Echinarachniidae; genus Echinarachnius; species Echinarachnius parma. The sequence goes on from JBAMJV010004707.1 coordinate 44,536, forward strand.
CTTATGCTTTGTAATGGTTTTACAGTAAATGTTTGATTTGGGAAAATAAATCAATACTACGATAGTAACAAAGATCGCGGTGTCATTATATATGATCAGGCATCAATTGTTTTTAAAGGGATCTAGTAACTGTGTTGACATGTGCAAAAAGTGATGAATGGTTGGTATTTTTATTTTGTGTAGTTTTGAGATTTGATATATCTTCTGAGTATTGTGTGAAAATATTATGTTAAATTGATGTTATATGGCTGAGTAATGAGCGAAAATGCAAAGTGATATTTGCGAACTCATTGCACTGACTTTGTACACAGTTACGAACTTACGACTATCCAGGGGATAGTTAAAATCCGAACACTTCAATCGTAAATATCTTTTTAACAAAAGGGAAATTTCCCAAACATGTTCCATGCTTCTATTGGTAATAAGAATACAACAAGGTATTACAAAAACTCTTGATTTGTAATGAAGTGTTGTGGATTTGGACAATGTTACTAGATCCCTTAAAGCTTTTATCACCATTTTATACCAAAATTATTTGTTAGCGAAATTATAGGGTAAGGAATCGGTTAAGGTTTACTATTAGGCTTGGGGTTGGTGTGAGGTTTTCGTTTATGGGTTAGATATCTGTGTCTGTTTATGACAAACAAATAGCGCAGGCTGCGCAGCAATTGCCACTGAAACAAATGTAATGTCTAATATGATAGAAAATTATGTTTCCTAATCACAAACTGCCTATAACAAAATGATGAGGCTGGTTAATTTTCAAAATAGATTATTATCATTAACTTGATCTTGTAACTTAGAGAGTTTGATTAATCCGCATAATCGCAATAATATTGTGATTTATATAAGTTTACGCTTAAACTTGATTGATATAATTATCTAACGAGGCCCAAAAAAACGTATACCACTACACAATCAGTGTATCATAAAAAGTAATAGTATCTGTCCCTTTATCGATTGGCATTGAGATACTAAAAAGTCTTGTTTCTAGGGAAATACGATGTCCTACTTACCACCAATAAATAAGCCTTCACGCGTGAGGGAAAGGTTTTTTAGGGTTCACTTCTCGTCGTAAGTAAAATTAAATCGATTTTTGTTTACGGCCGAGATCGATTCCTGTTTTTGTATTTTTCTTTGCTTATCATCATTGAATTCTATAACTTGAATCGCCTGCAAGACAAAAAATGCAATATCAAATTTGACCATCATTCCTGTCGCATTTCCTCATTTGCAGGTGTGTTTGCACCAACACTATAATTGATATACTTCCGAGAGGCGTAGCGTGAACATAATGTTTGGGGGCACCCCTTTATTTATATTGATTTGTTTTTAATAACAATAATAATGATAATAACTAAACGAATACTTGTGAATGAAAACATAATTCAATAACTTAGGATTCAGGTGGGTTTTTTTCTCCAATATGTTTTACCCTATAAAGCGAGTTATCGTTCTGTTTGTGTACTTCAAAGTACTGGGGGCATCCGTTAGGCCCCACCATGCCTAGTACAAGTTCTAAATTACTCTGTTTCACTCTTCACTTGACACTTGTATGGCATGAATCACTAAGCCTAATGAATCCGCGGTCACCCTCTAACATGGCTAAGAAGAAGAGACAGTCTCGGGGAAAATGCAGGGCCGATCCGCCCATCGAGCCATGGTGAAATATAATTATGTATATGTATAATAGCCCGTCTTAACATGCCAACAAAGTTCGGGTATATCATCCGGACGTCATCCGGGTAGAAATCTACCGCTTCCATGTTAAGACGGTACAATCGGGGTATCATCCGGGTAGATTTTAACCAAGTCGAGTCAGGGTGAGGTCGGGCCAGCGTCCGTCCGGACGTCAGGCGATTAATCTCTTTTTGCGATAAAGGGAAAACTGGTAAAGAAAGTCGAGAGCCGGACTACCCCGTGCCACCCCCTTCATCGTAGCTTCGCCACTTATGCTATAGGATTACAAACTTCTATATGGTGTCCAAGGAGGTATTAAGCCCGGCGCAGACAGAGCCGACTCGACCCGATCCGACTGGTTTTCAGCCTGATTAACTCAGTATGCGTTGCCTCGGTGACCACGATTTTGCCAGTCAAGAGTCAGTCGGAGGTCATTCGAGGCATATTCGACATGTTGAATCGGCTCCGACTGAGCGAAACTGACTCTAGCCTGACTGAAAACCAGTCGGATCGGGTCGAGTCAGCTCTGTCTGCGCCGGGCTTTAGATAAGCCCTTAGGATGATGACTCTCGTCAAATTGTAAGAATTCAGATTCATGTGAGCCCATCATCCAAATTGCCGCTGCCCGTCACTTTAAAAAATATATGTATGTAATGTTCATATATGTAATATTTATGAGATTCATGATTATGTATGACATTGACACTGAGTCTGTTGACATGAATAAAGATGTTTTTGACACACTAGAGAGTCGAGGGGAAATCCCATGTTCTGTGTCGCTATCAATCATTTACCTTTATAAAGGGATCTATATAGATCAACCTCGATCAACCAAACTCACTTGGATCTCTCGTGGTTGTTTAATTTCTTACTGTCTTCATCGAACTAATAGAAGAATTAAATTATTTGTCCGCTGTTGCATATGGCAGCATAACAAGATGAGGACCACCCTAAAATGTTCATTCTTAACGAAAAAAGACGAAAGTGATGAATTAATAATTCGAGCTAAATCAAACAATAAACGAACAGGGCAAGGCTATCTGAACATCGTCAGATCGTGAAATAATGTATTAATGATCAATTTGTCATACGTTTAAACATGTAGATTTAATTGTATCTCTCTCCCCCCGACCCCCCCCCCCCCCCGCCCCTTAAAAAATGTATTTCTTTCTTCATCGCTGGAGAATGTTGTGGGCTTGAGCTTTGCTAAAATTGGCATCTATAATATTATCCAATGCACAACGAAATTATTTTCACAGAAAGAAAGGTAAAACAAAACAAATTCAGGTACATCTAAAACGTATGTCATGTTGGTGATGGTTGACATCACAGCCGGCGGCCATTTTGAACCTTTTGCCCCAAAAGTTGTTACTATCTGACTCAATTTCAGTGACAAATTCTGCTTAAAGGGATCTAGTAACTTTGTTGACATGTGCAAAAAGTGATGAGTGGTTGATACAATGTATATTGTCGTTATCTGATATGTCCACTGGGTGTTGTGTGGAAATTTCAAGTAAAATAGACGTTATATGGCAGAGTAATGAGCAAAAATGCAAAGTGATATTCACTAACTCATTGCACTCACTTTGTACACGGTTCTCGCGGTCCAGTGCATAATTTATCATCTGAACACTTCAATCATAAATATCTTTTTAACGAAAGGGAAATTTGAAAAACCGAAACCTGTCCCATTGTCCCATTGTTAATACGAATACAAAAAGGTATGAGAGAACCGCTAAAATTCCAATGGATTTTGAGGATTTGGACAATGTTACTAAGTCCCTTTAAAATGTCACTTACCAACTATCCCCGCATGTTATTCATCTATTAATGTAATCCAGAACTTTGTCCAGCATGTGGAACGCGACTTCCCCTTTAAATCCATGTTATTATTGTATATGAAATAAACGATCATCTTTTAATTATATATATACTGTTTGTTCCCTAGACTCCTGTATAAAAAAGCGTCGGAGATGCAATCATACGGTGCAGTGGCTGCAGAAGGGGATTATGGAAGCCATTATCACGATTGTAATCATACAATTGTTAAAGGTCAAATCCTAGATTTGTGTCCAATTCCTATACTGAAACTGCCAAGAGTAAGGCGAGGAAATGTTATTATCTGGATGACGATCTGGCGAGAATATGCAATATATACTTGTAGTATATTAGCACACCCTACATTATTCTGTAACAAAATGCATTCATTGTCGTTATATTATGAGATTTAAAATGTCATTTGGACTGTTTAACACAATCATATACGGTGTTAGACAAAGGGTTGTGAATTAGCCTTAACTCTCTACTGGAATCTGTCCTGATTATTTTTAAATCGCGGATACTCCCTGTAACCAAGCAGGTAGTTCTACATCTACTCTAGATATTAAAATAAATAAAAAAATCAAGGGTGTATATCATGTGTTTGGAAGTAATTAAATGTTTGCCTTTCACCACCACTCTTTCATTTCATCGAAATAATACCTAGTTTACAAGATCCCTTTCGGATATTGGCGCACACGACATTAATTCTAACTTCTTTCGCACAACAGTTCATTACTATGTTTCTAGATGTTTTTTTTTGTATCCCATACCTTGGACACCTAAACAATAATACTGACAAAAATAACGGTGATTCCCTCTGTCATTCTTTTCGTACGGACGGATATAGTTTTTAAAAACCGTGGAGCCAACGTTTTATTCTGCCTGGTAAAATTATGTTTTTTACTCCATTTCGTGGGTCGTTTTTTTCAGTTCTTCATAACCATACTATGAACTCTCATGTCATTATACAGGCGTATGGCAGACGGTTATGTAGTTCAAGTAGTCATTTCTTCAAAGTAATGTGTTATCAAAGATTACAGAGTCATTTTTAAAGTAAAATTGTAGGAGATAGATTTACGTTGATGTTGTGGAAACAAATTTACTCGGTTCTTAGAAAATTCCTCTTAAAGTCTTTATCTCATTATAATTAAATTGGACGGTCTGTTTTCATTTTCGCGTTTGTAGTTCAAAGCCAGATCTTGAAGGTTACGAGACTTGATTTACAAGAGACACATTATATGGTATAACAATTGTAAAGATCTACCAATCCTATACTCGTTTCACAGAATATTCATCTATATCGTATATATTGTAATTGTATCGGAAGGTCTGTTTTTATCTGTGTATGTTCCAAGGCTGTATCTCGAAGCTTATGACTTGATTTACAGGTAACTTAGTCGAATAAGACGTACGAAGTCTACAAAATGTGATTTCTCCCACGTCGTCTTGTAGATATACGAGCCCAGGGGCCCCAGGGGCATACATGAATTAGATTTCCGTTTTACAAACGCAGTATCTCCGTTTTTTTTTGTCGATTTCAAGTATTTGCGATTGAAGAAATATGTTTAAAAAAAGTTAGAAAAAATAGATGTGATTTGGTAGTTCATAACTTTTTTAATCTACCTGGATATGACTGTCATGAACTATAAAGTATCACTTGAAAGACACTATTATGAGAAGCATTACTTGAGCATTTGTAAAACTGGCGTTTATTGTGATTTGCTACGAAATTCTTACTTTGGGTATTCTACCAGTAGTGTCGCTAAGAAGGGGAGAGGGGGCAATGGTCACCCTGGGACTATTCTTGCACCCTCTCTACAGCCCAAGCCCCCCGCCTACAAAATAACAAAATGCTTAAAACCAACATAACATTATAATCTGCTCTTGCTGCCCGCATGGTGGGAAATTTTGCCTATCTTTTTTCGCCCCCCCCCCCCCTTGTCCTGGTTTTTGTCTGCATAACTACACCGATGGGGACACAATCACAAACATAAATATACTATACTGTCCATCCCTCCATCCATTGTAATTCTTGCGTGAGTAATATTGACCTTTTCACGAGCAGGAAAATATAAGAGCCCGCTAAAATGCAAATGGAGGCTCAACAAGCGGCAAGCAGAAGGGGGACAACATGGGTAACGAATGATCAATGAGGTTTAGGAAACAACAGCAGGCCCCACGAGTGGAAAAATAGAGCAAGACGTGAATAATTGGTCAGTGGTGTAGTTAGTCTTTTGACAAGCCTGTCTCGTCTGAGCTGAGTTGAATGCACGGAACGACTGGACAGCGCGACTACTATGCACACTCCTGCTTCGTGGCTTCCCCACTCGCCGGATAGTCTCCACCACGCGTTCATTCGTTCCTGCCGCGAAGCCATTTAGACGCGATCGCCTTGTTAAAAGGCTATGGTGTAGTACGTAGCCGGTATAATGTGGAGCCGAATTGTGCCCCCCTAAAAAAAAAGGCCCACTCGCTTGGAGACCAGAGTTACACATAATAATAGCTGCAGCCTATTGCACATGTCGATGCCCTTGGTATCCTTTGAACATTACGCCCCCTGTTTCACACCTATAACGCCTCCCGTCTAGTGTATAGCTTACAGTATTTGCAACTTTCCCTTGTGCAGACCACTACCTCCCCCCCCCCCCCCCCCCCGCCCTTGCATTTTCCCTCTCCTTCTCCCTCAAACTTAGCAATTTATAGTTCATAGCACATACATTATATACTTGCCTGTCAGTAGTATTTTACTTGTACATCACTATGTACATTACGCTCTCTGTTTCACATCTATTACGCCCTCTGTTTCACATCTATTATGCCCTATGTGCCTGTCAATCTACGGCCGATTGTTACTTAACTAATGGGAAACTTGAAAAATGGAGCTCCGATGTACACGCACACAGAATAAATAAACAAACGCACATACGCCCACACACGCATATAATTACACACTAACGCATATGCAGACGCACACAAAGACACACACACACACACACACCCACACCCACACACACACACACACACACACACACACACACACACACACACACACACACACACACACACACACACACACACACACACACACACACACACACACACACACACTTAATTTTTAACTTTTAAATGAAAGCTCAAAAGAAGAAATGAATGTTGTAATTATTAATTATTGTAATATTGAAGAAATAAATATGTTAGTGGTTGTAAATTTAGAGTAAATGGGAACGAGTAATCGGTTTCTGGGGTAAGTGAACGTAGAGTATGTGTAATAAATAATTGAATTAAAATTAATTGAATTGCATTTTATCAACCGTTAAAAACAAACCATGCAATGGCCTTAAAAGCGCACAATAATATTATTAAACTGTGGTAATATGCAGTTTCAAGTTAAAGTGATCTAACATGCAAAACTTAAAAAGAATGGTTACTCCATTTACAGTCAGTGGTATAAAATCAAATACACGTTACACTTCCGGGAAGTTAATAATGGTTACTTAAAGGGGACCACCAGGCAAAGGACAAGACATTATTATATGTTTCGGTACCGTTTTGTGATATCAAATAGATACCCAACATTTTACAAAGGGTTGTGTAATTCATAAACAAAGCAATTAATTTCCACCACTTACGGAACCACTGCTATTTCCTGGTTCCATACGGGCCAACCATTTGCGAGTGCGCCAATGCTATTCACGCGTACGTTTGTAGACAATAGATTCCCGGGCGATTCTTTCGCTCTGCATACATCGCAATTCACCGCACACATCGCAGTCTTCGCAATTCAGACCGCATGAACGCATGCTTTAGAATGGTAATGCATTTCCAATTATATATTTTTTCTGGAAACATATTTTTGTGAACTTGTTGATGGAATGGAATACTAAAGATGTTACCTTTTTAAAATAAGAATATTGTTTTTGGGTGGTGGTACCCTTTAATTCACAGTAAATAATGTGTGAGATCCCTTAAAAGGTGTAATAATTCTAAATTATAAATAGTTGCAAATACAACACGGAAACAAATAACCTTTCCCTCTTACCAAAACACACACAAACATATATCTGCCACGTGTTTTGGGGTAACGGATGCTCAATAGTAATACCTATATTATATATATATATACAGAGTGCAAGGAGTAATCATAAATGATTGAGAAAGAAGAATAATAGTAGGCGTAGCTTAATAAGCAATGTTCCTCCTTTTAATCCGCCAAATGAAAAAAGGCACTGGTCGAAAAATTGGTCTCCGCCAGGACTCGAACCTGGGTCTCCGGCTTAAAACGCCGATGCCTTAACCACTAGGACACGGGGACCGTGTGATTGAAGACAGATCCAGTTCAGGTCATTGGCAAGCCAATCTCTCGGCCCTTTGTGCTCAAGTATTCATGGGGAAGGAGTTACGAACAATGCAAGCCGCCTTTACTTCAGCTGGATCACAATAGAGTGATTCAAGTATTAGTTAGAACATATATATATAAGCGAGAAGTAAACTAATACATACAGCTTCGGTTTCTTCCAATATATAAATAAATGCAAGGAGTAATCATAAATGATTGATAAAGAAGAATAATAGTAGGCGTAGCTTAATAAGCAATGTTCCTCCTTTTAATCCGCCAAATGAAAAAAGGCACTGGTCGAAAAATTGGTCTCCGCCAGGACTCGAACCTGGGTCTCCGGCTTGGAACGCCGATGCCTTAACCACTAGGCCACGGGGACCGTGTGATTGAAGACAGATCCAGTTCATGTCATTGGCAAGCCAATCTCTCGGCCCTTTGTGCTCAAGTATTCATGGGGAAGGAGTTACGAACAATGCAAAGATAATTTATTACTCTTTCATTTGATACCATATTTGTAATAATCGAGCTTGTAGTTATCGAATTGCAAGCATTTTAAACGAGCAATGTTAAAATTGCTTTGCGCACAAGATTTACATCTATTCATCAACACGGTATGATGGTCATTCATATGTTCATTGAAACCTCTCCTTGTGTTCGTTTGTCTTGCAATCCTTTTGTTCCGTAAATAAATGAACATGGAGATACTTTTTAAATCAGTTCCTTGCCTGACCATGCAACTAACCACTGAACACGAGCACAAACCTATGCGGACAGACATGGGGGTCATGTGGAAGGACATTGGGGGTGATTATGGACCACGAACTCTTCTCAAAGTTGAATAAAATGTAAAACTATGAATCAAGAAACATCATGAAATGTGACTTGACTTTGGCTACTGTTTCATTCTTTACATTGCATTTAGCAATTACTTTCTACTCTTTACATAACCCTTTTTTAAATAGATTTTATTCAATCATGCATTACGTTATCACAACATATTTGGTATCAAACGAAAGAGTATGAATTAACCTTTGATATGACATATTGCAATAAATATAATTATGTTTATTAAATAAAATATTGCGGGTGGAAGTTGGGTTCCGCTTTTTTATAAACACCCTGTATAGGGGAAGCAACCGCATCGACCAACCAAAGAACATAAAACAGGACTGACAGACCGATTTACTTTAATGAGAGAAACATGATACATCTAGTTCCGATCGATACACGTACCCCCAATCATGCACCCCCTCACACATACACACATACGCACATACACATACATACACAGACACACAAACAAACAAACTCCCTTTTGATTGTAGATAAGTTATATGAAGTATCGCATGGATTAACTGGGTTTTTTTTTTACTTGCATGGGTGTGGTTGCGTTGCCTGCATAATTCACACTTGATTTCACTTGATTAATCACTATTTTCAAAAGGAGATTGCAAAATTGGGTCCAGAAAATTCTGCTGTTCAAAATTGAGAAGCTGTGCACAAGTCAATGAGTGTGTATTTGAGTGTGAATATCACACCAATATAGCAATTGTCCTTTCTACATGGATTTACAGAGGCTGGTCCCAAATAATCAGGGTTATATATAGGAGAAGTTTCCCCACCTTCAATTTACGTTATGAGTATGTCCTCTACACATTACATCCTCTACACACTGGTATCTGTTTATATTATAGAGAACATAATCAAAAGTAGATTGCCGGTGGGGGAATCTCTCATTTAAAACAGGATCCAGTAACTTTGTTGACATGTGCAAAAAGTGATGAGTGGTTGATACAGTGTATATTGTTGGTATCAGATATGTCCACTGGGTATTGTGTAAACAAAATTAAGTTAAATGGACGTTATATGGCCGAGTAATGAGCAAAAATGCAAAGTGATATTCACTAACTCATTGCACTCACTTTGTACACGGTTGTCGCGGTCGAGTGGATAATTTAAAGTGAAACCAGTCAAGTGTCTAACTCCACGAAAATTACTTGGAGCTTCCATATTTCTCTTCTACCGTGTTGTTTGGCTTATGGTAAGAGAAGAGTAAAATAGGGTTAGATTTTGTAAAATGCCCCTTTAGTATGACGATATCTATCATTGATAATCATTCAGTTCAAGAGCGTTAATGAACGGTCATAAACCTCATACACGTTATACAGTAATTCGTTGTAAAAGCTGACGCAAATTTTCGCTTTTTTAACCAGGAAAGCAGTGTTCTTTTTCAATGAAACTTTCACACATCATTCGGACATATCTAACAATGATTTTGGTATAGAATTGAAGTAATATCTGACACTTTACAGGTGCACCTTTAACATCTGAACACTTCAATCGTAAATATATTTTTAACGAAAGGGAAATTTGAAAAACCGAAACCTGTCCCAAGCTTTTATTGTTAATACGAATACAACAAGGTATGAGGGAACCGCTAGAATTCCAATTGTATTTTGAGGATTTGGACAATGTTACTAAGTCCCTTTAAAGGGGTCGAGTAACAGCAACTTTGTTGGTTGACATGTACAAAGGGTGATGAATTGATGATACAATGTGTAGTGTTGTGATGAAATGTGATCTGATTCCGATCCGCGTCCGATCCGATGAACGAGTTATGCCCGGCGCAGACAGAGCCGACTCGACCCGATCCGACTGGTTTTCAGCCTGATTAACTCAGTATGTGCTGCCTCAGGACTCCGGTTTTTCCAGTCAAGTGCCAGTCGGAGGTCATTCAAGGCCGATTCAACATGTTGGGTCGGCTCTGACTGAGCAAAACTGACTCTAGCCTGACTGAAAACCAGTCGGATCGGGTCGAGTCGGCTCTGTCTGCGCCGGGCTTTAGGATCTGAACTAAACTACTAATTTAGTATACAATCATGCTTACAATATGGACGTCTTGTTCTGGTTAAATACATACTGTTATGCTTACGTATAATTATTGTATGAGTAATTTTGTTTAAGTTATCGTCTTGTATTGTCTAACATGAACTCACAGAAGAAAAAGCCTTTGGGTGAAAAGGTTATACCGTGGCAATGTAATACAATCAACTCAAACCCAAACTCATTCGCCAAACCGTGGCGCTTTTTTTGTGTATTATTAAAGTGATCCATTTACTTTGTCAAATTCATCCAAAATCATTTGAAGCTTTCACAGTGCTCTTGTATACCTTGTTGTTTGGCTTTAATATGGCAACAGAAGAATTAAATGAGTCTTGATTTTTCAAATGTCTCCCTATCTTTGGAGATATGTTTGATTTAATTGAAAACAGTTCCGGAACGCATGTCGAAAATCAATGTGCAGTAGGTCATACAATCTACCTCAATTTTCACCTTTCCACTAGGTAAGCAGTGTTATTTTTCTATGAAACTAACCCTAATCCTAACCTAACCCTAACGCATCATTCAGAAGAATATTCCAATGATATTATAGTATAGGAAAAATACCATAAGTTTATGAATCCTTTTAAAAGGGATCTACAGTAACTTTGTCGGCATGTGTAAATAGTTATGAATGGTATATACAATGTGTATGGTTGTGATATGATAATAATTATGTCGATAGTAATGTGTGGAAATTTCACATTAAATGGATGTATCATGGCCGAGTTCTGAGCGACAATGCAAAGTGATATTCAATAACTCATTGCCCTGACGTTGTACACAGTTATAATTTTCCAGTGAATAACTAAAAATCGAAACACTTCAATCGTAAATATTTGTTCTAACGAAAGGGATATTCGAAAAACCAAAACACGTTTCATATGGTGGCATTATAGGGACACTTTGGCCAAATTTTCGCCAAAATTTGGCCAAATTATACACATTTGGACAAAATTTGGCCAAAGTGTCCCTATAATGCCACCATAGTTTCATGCTTCTATTGGTAATACGAATACAACAAGGTATGATAGAACCACTAGAGTTTCAATCAACATAATTATGTGGATTTAGACAAAGTTACTCGATCCCTTTAAAAGGTCGCTTTAACCTCCCCATGCAGACGAACGTTAGGTCGATGAAGCTCTCAATCGAAAACGAAGCTACACCAGACTCGAGCAATAATAAACAATTTCGTCTGTTTTACTCGTCCAGCAGCGAGATCCCCCGCCTCATCATCATCGTAGACAGCTCGCGTTGGCGGTATTAATCATACAGAGGTGAACCTCCTCTCTTTAGATTTCGATTTAATAGTTGTTGTATGGCACCACTGATGTAAATAACGACTATGGAAGAAGGTTGTTTTATTATTTGGAGATGAAGATGAAATTTTAATAGCAGTTTTCGACGCATTTTCATGTTCACGTCAAATTACAAGTAAAAACAAATTACAAAATGGAAAACAAACGAAATATTATGCGTCCATTGTGTATCTTGTAATCTAAAATAAATAGAAAGTAGAAAGAGCAATGTGCGTGGAATGTGCCATTTCTTGTCGAATAGAAAGTTGAATGATACAATCACACCTGGGCCCCGTTGCAGAAAGAGATACAATCGATTGTAAGTTGCAATTAATAATTGTAAGTCAGATCACGTGTTCTAGATGCGCAAATGTGATTGGTTAAAACGTCGCGTAAATGTTCTCACTTACGATCATTATTGTAACTTACAATCGATTGTATATCTCTTTCTGCAACGGTGCCCTGGATTCTTCTGTTCGATAAGTGATCATGGCCCGCATTCACGAAATCCCTCTATTAAAATTTAGTTCCATTCAGTTATAAGTCTATTTTAAATTATAATGGCTAACAGGCTAAGTAAGCAATGATTTTATAGCTGTTCACAGTCTCCAATTATGGTTGTCTAAGTTAGCATTTAATACCTACTATAGTTACCCCTAAAAACATCAGCGGACGACGAACAATATTGTCGTCTGCAACGGACAATAATAATAATAATAATAATATAGAGCACTTATAATGCGCCATGACTCTAGTGAACACTATTCTCAGGCGCAATAGAAAATTAAAAAAAAGGAAAGTAAAGGAGAGAAAGAGAAATCTAGTCCCTAATCAAATGCTAATTTAAACAAAAATGTCTTTATACCTATTTTAAATGACTCAATTGAGGTTGCATTTCTAACATTAACCGGCAAAGAATTCCATAATATTGGTGCTGAATACAAACATGACTTCACCTGCCAACGATTGAAGTTTTTGTACTGATAACATATTACAATTCAGGGAGCGAAGATTTCTATTTGGTACTTATACACTAACCAAATCTAATATATATTGAGGAGAACGACCATTGAGAGCTTTCCATGTCATAAGAAGCATTTTATACAAGTGAAACCAAATTATATTGATCCCTCCCAGTGTTCTGTTAATTCGTTGTTTTAAGTTCGTTGTTTTAAATGTCAATTCCAGAAAAAAAGGGTTACCCCTAAAAGGTGGTGGATTTTTGTTTGATCCATGCCCTTTAGTTGGCAACTACCAGTTCCATATTAATCGCTACCTTTCAAATATAAGAATTGGGCATGGATCGAAGAATGAGAAATGTGAGAATGCTATACACATTTCGTCTAGCAAAATAAACTTAACGATCGTTCTATCATTCTGAAAGCCGGCCAACATAATGTATATTGGTAGAATGTTCTTTTCTAATATGTATAATGTAAACAATGACATCGAAAATGAGATGGGTCCAATTATTAGTTACACGTGAGACCAAGAAGCTTAATTGAAGCTCTTAATGTTTTTGTTTTTTTCAAACGGCTGGTCGGTTAAAATGCTACCATTAAAATCGTGAATCATTCAGATTGTTGCCATCGGGCAAACACGTTTCGGTCGTGTCGAAGTAATAACGGATAGGTCACGAAACACGCTCCTGACACGACAAGCGTTACTTACAGACGGAGCATAAACGCTGATTTATTGTCGCATTACACGGAATAATGAGCAAACATGCACGTCTTCACATTTGCACATGCTTTAGGGTGTTGTGACGTCACACATCACCGGATAACGTTAACGGATGCCCGACGGATAGAACATTAGCGAAATCAAATTATCCGGTCGCGTGATGAAACTTGTCTCCATTGCTTCATGCACAAAACTTTCCGCCGGATAAAACAACAGACATCGCCTGACAAGGAACGCATTTGCCGAACAAGAAACGCGTACGAAAGGAGACGAACGGATTGAAAATGTTGCTCTCTGTTGGGTCTGGGGGTGTTTCACAAAGATCCTAACATGCTAAGTTGAACTTAACTCTAAGTTGGACTTAACAAGTATGGAAAGCCATTAGTTTCTTTGAAAACAAATGTAAAAGTCCTTTTAAAAGGCACAAAATGTTGTTTCAAATCGCTAATATTTTTTTCTATTATCAAGGAGCTTTTATGTTCTTGATGCAACATTTTATGAAAAGTCTCAAATTCTTTTTTGGTTTTGCTTTGGAATATATTTTATTCCAAGGCTACTAATGGCTTTCCATAATATTTAAGTCCAACTTAGTGCTAAGTTCAACTTAGGATTTTGTGAAACACCCCCCTGGTCACATATTACCGGGTAGCGTAAACGCCCGACGAATAGAAAATTTACAGAATCAATTTATCCGGTGATGAAAGCCCTTATCCATTACTTCATGCACAAAACATTCCGCCGGAGAGAACAACATACATCGCCTGACAAGGAACGCACACGAACGGAGAAGAACGGATTGAAAATGTTACTCTCCGTCGGGGGGTCCGTTTACGCTATCCGGTGATATGGGACCGGGCCTTCAACTCTATCCGGTGATAAGTGAGAACATCCTTACGCATTAACTCTCTGAGTGACATGCATGGTCGACTGAAGTCACAGTGCCATAGTAGAACAGATTTAGAGTGGAATGCATTTCTTACCAAGCTGAACTTTCCATAATTATAATACATTGTACACAAAGAGGGAGTTAAGCTATTCATGTAAACTTTTTAAAAATAATAATAAGTAGATCTTGCTATTCAACTTGTCACCCAGAAGGTTGATCCCGCTCAGTACCTTGTGTGTATCGTAATTGTAATAACTGTGTTACATTTATGTTATGTTTTCGCACTGTAAGGGTTATGGAGCGCGAAAAGGTGTTTAAAGGGACTAAGTAACATTGTCTAAATCCTCAAAATCCAATTGGAATTATAGCGGTTCTCCCATACCTTGTTGTGTTTGTATTAACAAAAAAGCATGCGACATGTTTCGGTTTTTCATAATTCCCTTTTGTTTAAAAGATATTTACGATTGAAGTGTTCATCAGATGTTAAATTATCCAACGGGTCGCCGTAACCGTGTACAAAGTCAGTGCAATGAGTTAGTGAACATCACTTTGCATTTTTGCTCATTACTCGGCCATATAACGTCCATTTAACTTGAAATTTTCACACAACACCCTGTGGACATATCAGATAACAACAATATACATTGTATCAACCACTCATCACTTTTTGCACATGTCAACAAAGTTACTAGATCCCTTTAAGTCAATGATCTGCACGGTTTAGAGCAACCGCATTCTTCATCCGTCTGGTTCCGTATGGATCAGAATTAATATCTTCCCAAAACTGGAAAGTGCCACGAGGTTCTCGAGAGCAGTATATGTGTGTACAAAGTTAAAGGGTACCACCACCCAAAAATAATATTCATATTATAGAAAGGTACCATCTTTAGTATTCCATTCCTTCAACAAGTTCACAAATATATGTTTTCAGAAAAAAAAATATAATTGGAAAACGCATCACCATTCTCTACCATGCGTTCATGCGGTCTGAATTGCGTAGACGATATGCGTGCAGAGCCAGAGCGCACTGTGCAGAGCGAATGAATCATCCGGGAATCTATTGACGTACGCGTGAAAGCATTGGCGCACTCGCAAATGCTTGGCCCGTATGGAACCAGGAAATAGCAGTGGTTCCGTAAGTGGTGGAAATTAATTGCTTTGTTTATGAATTACACAACCCTTTGCAAAATGTTGGGTATCTATTTGATATCACAAAACGGTACTAAAACATATAATAATGTGTTGTCCTTTACCTGGTGGTCCCCTTTAACATGAGTGCTAAGTGTACTGAAAGTGTACAGTCATGTAAATTAATGTTTCTTAGAGTGTCCAAACTTATTAAGAACCCGAGGCATATATTGATGTGTCAAGACTGGCTACGTGCTTATGAACATGTCACGTGCTGACGGGAATTATTTACGGGGGACTGAGACCCTTTCCCGAATGGCATCCTTCCTGCTTTTCAACCGTCAAGCAAACAAATTAAAGAAAGAAAAGAAAAAACAAATGAAAAGAATAAGCAAAATAAAAAAAGGTAATGAACTACTCGGATTATGTCCGAATATGAGGACCTTTCTGCCCGATTACATGTACATACATGTATATACGTCGAGTGATAGTGATAAAGGCGCTAAGTCAGTTTTGGGCTAAAAATGTACATTTGCATATCATCGTGTAGATCGGGACTTCCTCTATATGCTCTATATGAGGAGCAAATTGTTCAGATAATAAATAGTTCTATTTTTTGTTTTATATTAATCAAATATTATAAAGAGAGCTGCATTGTATTCCTATATACACGGCTCCCAAACCTTTAAAAGGGGGACCGCCAGGCAAAGAACAACACATAATTAAACCGAACACAAAAAGTAACTTACCCCCTAAGCAATTGCCCATAATTTCATAACCGATAATTGTTTCAAGATGTCATCTTACCACTATTGGCACAGTTGTAATGCATTAATTGCAATTGTAAAACAGTGCATTTTTTAATTTTCCAATTCTCAATAATTTGTAATGATGATAATACTTTTGCGAATTTTGAAATATGACCTTTTTTGTCTGTAATTTGTGCTCACTCAACCATGGATTAATGGTTACCTCTTATTTGTACACATTGTTTTCCTAACTACCATTGGAATATCTTGGCAAGACGAAATCTTGAAACGATTCTTGGTTATGAAATTATGATTTAGTACCGTTTTGTGGTATCAAATATATACCCAACATTTTGCAAAGTGTTGTGTAATTCATAAGCAATGCAATTAATTACCACCACTTACGGAACCATTATTATTACATGGTTCCGTAAGCGCCAAACAATTGAACAATAATAATAGTGTTTGTATCATTTGACTACATTTCTTATCTTTATCACTACATTTCAACGTTATTCCTTCCATAATAATAAGCAAATAATTACCGTTGGTGAAGGTGATGGACAAACTATCACTTCCGAGGCGATATGGATGTAGCTATATTTCCGAAGCGAAGCTGAGGAAAGATAGCGTATACATTCAGATCGCCGAGGAAGTGATAGTTTGCCATCGCCTGAAACCAAAAGGTGATTATTTGCTTTATATTCCACATCGGAAACATTTCACTGGTAGGGTCTACGAGAAAGACAATCTAACTGTTTCGTCGAGCATCTAATCTCGTCGAGCATCTTTCGCAAGCTAAAACAAGACCTCCGCTCGCATAACACGCATCTCTATGGACAGTGCATGCAGTACTTACGTACGTACATCACCGCGGTGGCCGTGGTCGCCTGCTGCGTTGAAGATAGTACCCAGTGCAACGCACTTTCACCGAAGATAGTACCCAGTGCAACGCACTTTCACCCAAGATGGTACCGAGTGTAACGAACTTTTCTTCTCCCATCAATGATGGGCGAAACTATGTTTCATCACGTGATTAACTTTTGACCAATCGTAGAGCAGGATTCTTAGTATGTGGAATATAAATATATATATATATCTCTTCATCTTTTTCTCTCTTTTATCCACTGCATGCATGTCCTTCTTATACTGGGGAGACACACTTTTCAGTAATGACAATAAATATTATGTATACAGACGACTGTAATGTATGTTTTATCTAAACAAATAATGTATTTCGGTTGTCTTACGTTTTAATACGTTGTACTATTTTGAGGATCATTCATGTATATTAGTCATGTATTTTGTAATGTATAAATAAATGCTTTTGTGAAATATAAGACAATTTTCCATTTTGGACAAATACATTAGAATTATATTGAATGATTAACAAATAATACACGACGAAAACAATTAAATAATTCGATGACAAAGCGGGTTATTATAATGTATACATAATTACAAAATATTTAGATATGCATTTGTTAAAATAAGTGCTGATTAATTAAACTACAATATTATAAGCGTTCTACATGCCACTTAACATGTTCGAGAGAAAATGGGCATAGAATGGTATTTTATATCGCCTTGAAAAAAATGTATTTGATATAGCTATATTTTTCAGTTGCAACAAAAAAAAATCACTGAAAGTAAATTATATAGCAAGTAATTCTATATCTTATTCACGGACATTCAAGACAAATGCGCATCGTATGAGATTGAAAGTGGCGGAGCAACGGGGTACTGGGGGCATCCCCCAAATAATCTAACACAATTTGAACAAACAAGAAAGGCATAAAATGACAAAAGTGTGCCCCCATCACCTTCCCCTAGAAAAAAAATAAGTCAGCCCACGCTATGCCCCTGGCGCTGGCTACCGCTAGTAGTCAACATAATTAGTTTTCTCTTTTCTTATGATTAGACAGAGTTCTCGCTGTTTCAAAATATGAAAATATTAAGTTACTTCGAGGCCATATTTTGTCTTCAGTTTCACTTGTTCTTTTTCGCTGGCAGGATGTCGAATCCGAGACGGAGTGTTCGCGCCATTAGAGCTAAGACCCTGGGGGCAGAAAGCATACACGACCAAAAATCGGCGCAATAAACGCAACCACCTGATGCGCTGCTGGGTGGCGTTTCCATAGGAGCTTGTCTATGGCAAGCCCAACTGGACAATATTATGCGGGCTGGATACGTACCTGTACCAAGACGGCTATATTTGTGTAAACTAGATACAACTAATTCGTATACTAGTACATGCCAAAACGACTTCACACAAACTATACAGAGAGTAAGTACACCAATACAACTTTACGTAAATTATATACGAAGGATATATAAACATCGACAGTCGCAGAATATCGAGATCTGGGGCGGTATTCTGAAAAGTAACAAAAGATTTTAGTGACGTAGATAAAATATTTTTTAGTGGATGGTGATCCAATTTTAATGCGCAATGAGGTACTCCAGTGCGCATTGTTTTGGCTAGCCAGTGCGCATTGTTTTGACATTAAAAAGGATCACCATCCACTAAAATAGATTTTATCTACGTCACTAAAATCGATTGTAACTTTTCAGAATACGGCCCCTGGTTGTTAAATAAGGCACACGAGCTATCTAGTTTAATTTAACCAGCTTGCTTATTATGTCTACGATGGCCTTCCATATATACTTGCTGACGGCTTGTGACGTAGTTACCACAAACATGATATTACGCTCTCTTCGTTCATGCTTTAACTTTCAAAAGATGTGAACTTTCAAGACGTGAAATATCCGTGCCATAATTAGCCATATAGACTCTACGAGGTATATTACTTCGTCTCGAGTTTCCTCTGCTGGGCTATTCTTGTTACGAATGGATGTGTTGCCCCTTTTGTTCTTTTGCCCACTTGACTTTCATCTAAATCGAGGAAAATTACGTTCTGCAGCTAATTCCTTCAATCGTTCCAGCGGGACAAGCCGCAGACATATGTATTGAGTGTCGACAAACAGAACATCGGGTATCTTTTTATAGCGATGGTATACTATAGAAGACAACTTGTTTTTACCCTTGTTGTCCCCTTGTTGTCCCATACACTTAAGCTCTTAACTCGTCAACCCACTGTTGATTCATGCATCATGAGGTTAAACGCACTCATGAAATCATTATCAAACAGGTACAAACCACGAAAGATAACACACGTATAAATCACAAATGATACACACGTACATACCATGAAAGATACACACGTAACAAACCACGAAAGATACACACGTACATACCATGAAATATACACACGTAACAAACCACGAAAGATACACACGTACAACCCATGCAATATACACACGTAACAAATCACGGAAGATGCACACGTACAAACCACGAAAGATCAAGTAACTAACCACGAAAGATACACACGTACAAACCACGAAAGATACAAACGTACAAACCGCGAAAGATACAAACCGCGAAAGATACACACGTAAAAAAACACGAAAGATACACATGTAACAAACCACGAAAGATACACACGTACAACCCATGCAATATACACACGTAACAAACCACGGAAGATGCACACGTACAAACCACGAAAGATCAAGTAACTAACCACGAAAGATACACACGTACAAACCACGAAAGATACAAACGTACGAACCGCGAAAGATACAAACGTACAAACCACGAAAGATACACACGTCAAAACCAATACTATAGCTTTTATAAGTTCAACGACGATACTCCCTCCCCACTCTACCATCCTAAACTAGCTCTTTCCTACCCGTATTTGTGTACGATCCTGCTAAATGTTGAGGGCGTGACTTGATTTAATGGTTGGGACGCTCGTCCTTAAATGTTTTGTGGACTTGGACACTGTTTCTATATCCCTTATAAAGGTGCACCTGTAAAGTGTCAGATATTGCCCAAAATTACTTTTGAGACTTCAATCCTATACCAAAATCATTGTAAGATATGTCCGAATGATGTGTGAAAGTTTCATTAGAAAAGAACACTGCTTTTCTAGTTAAAAAAGCGAAAAATTGCGTCAGCTTTTACAACGAATTACTGTATAACGTGTATGAGGTTTATGACCGTTCATTAACGCTCTTGAGCTGAATGATTATCAATGATAGATATCGTCATACTAAAGGGACATTAAAACAAATCTAACCCTATTTTATTCTTCTCTTACCATATAAGCCAAACAACACGGTAGAAGAGAAATGTGGAAGCTCCAAGTAATTTTCGTGGAGTTACTGGTTTCACTTTAATGGTACTGGGTCGCCTAATCTAGAGAACGGTTTTCAAATAGCTCACTGATTTTAAATCCCTCTTTTGAAATTGTTTGAAAAAGTGTAAGCATTTTTAAACATTTTTTGTTTAAATCATCGAATATATCTGGGCCCCATATTTATTACTATCGGATATATTTATTGATATTTCAGCCGTTTCTGAACCGATTTTTGATCAAATACAGTTTATTCTGCCATTTCAATTGTATGCTCTTTCAAATTTTACACTCAGTTATTCATTACCTCACAAACAAAATTATTTCGTGCAGCGCCGTCTATACCAGAACTGAACTACCCCTTTAAAGTCCCCTTATAAGTACAACGAGCATGGAGGTACATTTATCCCGTCGTTTTCGGCGCAGCTTGATCCACTCGAAGCTATAACTGAATTTTGTGACGCTGACTCATTATATACTTATATGACTTAAATACAAATAAATCGAAATTTGAAGCATATACAGTACATGCCTAACATGCAGCGGGTTTATACGGATTACGTTGCAGTTCCATTCTGGAGTTCTAGCTATCTTAGACTATATTTACCTCAGTTTCGGGCATAACTTTGTTGACATGTGCAAAAAGTGATGAGTGGTTGATACAATTTGTATTGTTGTTATCTGATATGTCCACTGGGTGCATGTTGTGTGAATATTTCAAGTTAAGTGGACGTTATATGGCCGAGTAATTAGCAAAAATGCAAAGTGTTATTCACTTTGATTTACATGAATAAACAAACAAACAAACATAATGGTAAGCAAATTAACACTCTGATAACACTGCATATAGGTAACCTGGCTACAGTGTGCATATGTTCTTGTTTTCCTTAGCCTAGAAAGTCACTATACACAGGTGAGACTGTATAAGAGACTATTATGTTTTTAGAATACGACCAGGTACATGGTTATTCGGCATGCAGGAAGCGAAAGGATCGCCAGTGCATTCAATATCCCCGACTGTCTGATTCGATTTGTTTATTGTAGCCTTTTTTGTCTAAAGGGCTGGCTGATAGAGAGAAGAGATACAACTCTTGTTCTCTCTATATAGCTCTAGAGCATTGTTTCTGCATGTATACGTTAGATCTGAGCTACTATTCTTGGTATTCAATAATAACAGGCATCGCACAGACGCGTGAAAAGGCTATTCATGAATGCACGCTGCAAGCATGTTGTGGCTATTAAAAGGTAACGAGTGGTCTATTTATAGTATTTACCTAGCTATTTTTAAGTCCAAACATTTACATGAACAGCGGACCGAGATTATATTAGGAAAGATTCACTTGAGTTCAAGTGCACATTAAACCTTGCATGGAGAAAGATTATGTGCGATCTGCAACGATTGGTTCGCTGCTGAAATAGACAGTCATGAAGTGGCGTCGCTCTACCACAAAGGGTTGTGGCCTAGTCCCACTAAAGCGGATCTCTTTCCGTTTCCTATCTAGTTGACATCCGGAAGGTACTAGCAGGGAACGAATACCAATATACTAGTATAGGATTTAATAGGCCCCGTTTCGCGTAAAACGAAACGTCATGGAACTTCACAATTTGCTAGATACTGAGACCGTTTCGCCACATTTTGGTCGGATAGGAAACGGAAGGAGAACCGGTACAGTGGGGCTAGGCCGTTAGGCGGACACATCGTGGCAGAGGTCCTGTAGGAATTCTTACCCCCTGACACCCCATACGCAAAACTAATCAACATGAAAATACAGTCACACGTTAGTCTATACAATCATCAAACCTATCTTGGCGGCCACCTGTCTATAGCAGCCAACCTGCCTATACATGTAGTGGCCACTAAAAAAAAAAGATCCCTTGCAGAGAATGGAACTTGTCTGTAGAGGTTACCTGACCTGTCAACAGTGGTCACTTTACACAGGTCTGGCTGTATTTGCCTCCCCCCCACCCCCCCCCCCCCCCCACCCACCTAAGGAGAGCTACAGACGCCACGGATCGTGCAGTGATAGTGCATGAGTGATATTAATAGAACGTTTCAATCTGTACAAGATAACCTTTTATGGGTGTTTTATAGCGTCATGTCTGTAGAATCATCCAATTTAACCTCGTATACTGCTTTCCTCATAATTTCCAATGGAAAAACATTTTCTTCCATTTATTGAAAAAAATAATATACGTAGATACTTATTTCATGTATGACAGCTTACGTATTCCACAACGAGCTCCTTTATACCCATCCAGTGACAACATATATTTCTGTGAATTTTGTATTTATAATACGTAATGACACTGTTTATCCATATATTGCAACACTGTTGTATCTTTTGTCATGTTCTGTATCCACTGTCTATAGGGTATATTGGTCTCTTCAGTGTAAACCTGCTTTTCAAGATAATCCTTTTATCAGAAAATACAAATAGTGATCATTTGCACTATTTTGTAGAAATTGGCACTGTTCTCATGAAGGTCGTCAACAATTCATGAATATTCTATAATTATATTAAGGTGACCCTCTTGGAGTAAAGTGCCAGTTTTCTACAAAAAGTGCACAAGATCACAACTTTCTTATTTCCTGACAAATTTGGCGCCATGTACAACTTTCACTGATGGTTCTTCAAGTTCCCATACACATGGGCGTCAATCTGTCATTGATACCCATTCATCAGGGGGGATGATCTATTCATTCATCCCCCCTGATGAATAGGTATTACGTAAGTATCGACGCCCATGCCCATACATCTCCTTTAATTCAGAATGCTCCCAGACCGGTTCATTGAATATATTAATTAACGTTACATACATGATGACCAATCTGGAGACTGGAGACAGCCTCTTCAATCAAACTGGTGTTGTTATGTCGGGCAGACCTCGGGTTAATTCAGAATGCTCCCAGACCGGTTCATTGAATATATTAATGAACGTTATATACATGATGACCAATCTGGAGAGTGGAGACAGACTCTTCAATCAAACTGGTGTTGTTATGTCGGGCAGACCTCGAGGGGAACCTCGGACAAGCTTCGGGGTTCCATGAACAGACTTTGCTACTGGGACATTAAAATGTGAATATGATAGCGAACTGGTAAGAAAATACATGTACATTAATTTCATTCATTCATTTGTGAAATGAAAATTGTTGGAAATTTACTTACTTGTCGTCTAGAGGAACAGGCGAAGAAGACAAAGTCGACATCGTGCTGGAGTTGCGTAGCCCCACAGGTACTAACTGGCGTACCCACGGATATCACGATGATCTGTTCACCACAAGCTGGAGTCAGAAACACCTTGTTCACCCCGTTCCAATTGAGCGACAGCAGCTTGGAGCCCGTGTTGTAGTCGACAATCCTTAGCAGCGGCTCGCTGTCGTTGATCAGGAGCCTGACCTCGCGGCCGGTGTGCTCGGGACCAAAGCTGCTGCTGTCGTCGAGAGACGACGACGGGTTCGTGTCGACGTCAGTGTCCGACGCGTAGAGGTGGATGGCGCGAATCGCTAGCCGGTGGAGTAGGCCGTCGCCGTGCTTGGCCGTGGGCAGCCCGTGTGCCGATCCGCTACCGATGTAGTACACCGGTTCGTCGTGACCCAGGTGCGGGGCAGCAGGGGGCATCGACTCATACTCCGGGTTAGCGTCCAGCTGGGATAGAATGCAGCTACCCGGGCTATTACTGGCGTTGGTAGGCATCAGCCCGCCGGACAGGGGCGGGGTCGGCATCCTGGAGTCGGGGTAGTCCTCTTCGCCATCGTCCTCGATCATAGCCAGCTGGTCATCGGCCTCTTTCATTCGGATACGGTAATCCACCTCCTCTTCCTCCTCGTCATCGTCCTCATCCTCATCGTCCTCCTCGTCTCCCATACCCCCGTGCATAGCGAAGGAGTACGGGTCCTCTCGAGAGGCTGTCAATTATGATAACGAAACGAATATCATAATTGATTACATATAACGTTATTAACATAAAATAAACAACTCAACAAAAACACGATATCAATCATATGTGTACGTTTTAAATAAAGTCGACATTATTTAATAACAGATGCATGCTTAAATGCACCGAGGATAAGACTCTTTAAACAGGTGCATACACAGATATAATCATTGTAATACACACGGCTCATTGGGTCTCAGTATAGGCAATCAATTATGGTTCACATATCTATGTCACAAAACAATTAAGTATTTTGTTTAAATATATTTATCAATATTTATATTTATTCATAAAAGGATGGCGTGATGGGCATCACACGAAACACTTTAAATATAACAGACGCTAACCCTCTTCATTTCTAATTCAAGTTGTCCTTGCTTGACCAGTAAGGTGTGATAATTAATGCTGTACACATTGGCGTATATAGAGGTACATTTTGTCTAGGGGGTCTGAGGTCTTTTGCCCGAATACCATCTTCCCCATTTTCACCTGACAAAGCAACAACAAAAACAATCATCACAATTTAACCGCCCAAAAAGTTATAAACTTTGTATGACTTGTCCCGAATATAACATGCTTTTAAATTTGCCCGAGTACGATATGATTTAGCCCGAATATAACATGCTTTTGCCCGAATATAACATGCTTTTGCCCGAATATGATATGAGTTTGCCCGAATACGATATGATTTTACCCGAATATGACATGCTTTTGCCCCAATGTTGGGTGTTTTTTTCTTCAAAACTCCAGGGGGCTACAGCACCCAGCACCCCCCCCCCCCCCCCCCCCCCCCTCACCTCCTATGGTTGTACGGGCTGTGCTGTACTGGTGGGATCTCACCGGAATGGGCATTTTCGCTTTTCCGCATTTTGGGCTTAAATTTCTGCAAACTTGTGATGAATCTTTTCTCATTTACTTTTCAACAATATTAATTAATTATTTGGGCTAATCAATATACATATATGGTTCCGGTATTGACTTTTTCTAAAGCCAATGTTTAGCTTTCAAAGGATTTGCTTGCCACCAGCTCACCATTGATTTTGTTGCTTTACAAAATGGCAATCTAAATAATAGTAGTTAATAGACAGCCATTTGGGAATACTCTATGTATTTTCTTTATTTTGTTTATGATTTACCCTTATGTGTTTTTGTTTAACTATCTTTGTCAAAATATTGTGGTGCACGTTCAACCCCCCCCCCCCCTTCCCCTATCCAGAAATGAAGACGCCCATGTACGTCAAAATAATTATTGCGTATGCCATGAATATTGTGAATACGCTAAAAGCAAGTCACTCGATTATGATTGACACCACGACATAATTATATCATAATATAAATGTCTCAACTATATATTTCAACCGTTTGTATGGTATATGTAAAGCCCTCCGCACACAGAGCCGACTCGACCCGATCCGACTGGTTTCAATCAGGCTAGAGTTGGGCCCGGTCGGTCGGATCCGTTTCATCGTGTTGAATCGGCCCCAACTGGCATCCGACTGTCTCTCGACTGGCAAAATGTGTGTCGCGAGACACTGAAAACTGCGCAGAACCGACTGAAAACCAGTCGGATCGGGTCGAGTCGGCTCTGTCTGCAGAGGGCTTTATACATTTTGCATTGTGCGTCGGTTGTCTTATATAAAAGATCGATTTTGTTAGTGTATAATATATGGTGTGTTCAACATGTTCACCCCTCTTAGTCCTGTATTCGTATGCGCTTATAAAGAGAGGTGTATCAAGGTGAAACATTGTTGTTTGCAAATTATACATAATGAACACTTTTTGACAGATTGTATACAAACAAATAACCTGATCGGTTTTTTCCCCCACAAATATCAACCAACCTGCAACCTTTGTGAAGGGCTTATATATAGTAAACAAAGTCACGACGCAACCAAAACACAATCAAACAATGATTCATGCACTAAAGGCATCGCATGCCACGATGTAATTATTATTAGACTAATGGTTATAAAAACTACAAGGGGGTATATAATTATTTACTCCTCGAATATTACAAACAGCAAAAAAACAATGACCCTATTAACCCCATAAGAACGACGCAGCAGAAGGTCAGCTGGAACTTAAATACATATGATCAAGTATTCACTGCAGTGAGACGGTGGTGTAAGTTTTGAGTATAATAATTATAGTATAAATTGTTGATACACGGCGATAAATTTAACTCTCTCGGTGTCGCGGCGTAAACCCCTTTCACACTTAACCTAACGTGTGTCCACCATGCGGCGATAATGAAAAGTGATACAATTGTACGTGCACCACTACTTAACGATTACTGCATGTATTAACCTTCCCAGTGCCGCAGCACGAGGCCATTTAGCTGCCTGACCCGGCAATATATGGGTTAATCCAATTTATAATCACATTTGAGTAAAAGGTAACATACCTAAATTTGCAAGAGGCCCGTCATTCATGCTGCGCAGGAATGCTGGAATATGTCTCGATGCCACGGTTTGATCGCAACAGGGGTCCTTGTCGGCGGCGACGTCGACGAGGCAAACGAACCAAAACAAATTATGCCACCTTTTGTCTCCAAATCAGTTTTTTTTTTTTTTACCAAAACAAAACATTCAATAAAGGAAAGGAAAGTAGGATAAAGAATGAGAGAGAGAGAGAGCGAAGAAGGCGAGACAAGGAAGAATTTGAAGAGATTATAGGGGATCGGTGTTGGGTGACGAAATCAGTTATTATTGTAGCAGTTGCTAGATGTGAGCTTGTGATTATAATCCACACGAAATGAGAGTTTCCATCCATTCATGATGAGCGGCGTCCGGCCATGCTGTATGCATGCATGCAACGCACGCGAAGTGAGAATGAGGGCGGGGAATAATCCGAGCCGCCAGAATGCAGCGCGAATGCTGAACCCGCCAATTCGCTCCCAATGATGTACGTACAATTACAAGCACAGCAATGGGACTGAGTGACAAGAGCGGTGCGTCTCGTGAAATGCCGTCGTCGTCAGCTGAAGATAGCATTTCTTCACTGTTCTCACTCCTATTCTCTCCCCCTCTCCCCCTCTCTCTCTCCATATTCCTCTTCTCTGACACTTTGCCCTCCCGTATCTCTCCCCCCATCTCTATCCTTTACGGCTCTAATTTATATCCGATCCTCTGCATGCGCTTCAAATCTTTAAGCTTTTTTTCTCTACCCCCCCCCCCACCCCCTTCCCCTCTTCTTGTCACATCCCCACCCCCTCCCCCTCACTCTCTCTTCCCCTCTCGCTCACAACAAAATATCTGTCCTTTTCTCCCTTCCTCTGCTTTTTGTCCCTCTCCCCCTTCCTTAACCCCCCCCCCCCCCCCCCCCCCACCTTTCCCTCTTTTTTGTTTCTCTCTAAAC
>JBAMJV010004707.1:77500-126813 GCA_037951105.1 Echinarachnius parma
CTCTATGTATTTTTTGTTTCATTTCCGCGAAAATTGTTATGTTCGCGAACACATGCGAAAAAAAACCCACATGCGAACGGAAAGTTTGCAGAATTTACCTGTAATGCAAATATCGCGATATTCTATTGTTAGTGCTTTATTGTATATAATAATGTATGTATTTTGATAATTAAACAGAAATAATGATTAAATTATATCAATAAAAGATAATAGTTTGAATTATGTAATTATATTTGTATTGACGTTGTATATAACGCATAAGTGGCAGGAGTCCCTATGTGAGAGATACATCCAAGGATTGTGTGTATAGAATAAATATTTAATTTGAATTATGTTACTTTTGGTTAAACAAATATATATACATATCGCGATATTCAGAGTGGTGTCGTGTGATTATAATTTGATTAGATATGAAGTATAGTTGGTACTAAAAATATTTTTAAAAAAGAAATATGAAGAGAATGTAAATTGGCAACAATATCATTGGGGGGAAATATAAATGATCATTCTGCACAAATAGTAATTATGCAGCGGTGATAATTTGCGCAGTAACGCCCCTTCTTCGTGCTCTATTTCACGGAGCTGTAGATATTTATGCAAGGATTTTGTCCATGTGCACCAACTAGATAACACAAAATCCAACAAATCGTGAATCCGGTTGAAAGAATGTTTAAATTAAATATAATATTACAATAGGTGTACATAAAATGCCTATAACCATTATTGTCATTGTTGTTTTGGTTTATTTCAGGGCGTTTGGGCATGGGTAGTGGTCAACTAATGAACGCTTACAACGGAAACACAGGGTGAGTACAAGTGTTTGCTGAATTTATAAATACAATTAACGATAAGCATAAGAACTCTCTGAAACATATTGCCATGTATTGAAAATTATTGAAAGGGCTAGTTAAAACGAGTTTTGAGCTATAGCAATATAATAACACTCCAATAGTGAACTATTGTCAATATTGTTAATCTGTATAATATCTCTCTCCATATTGCGCTCTAAATCCCGATCACGGGAAAACTGTTCGATGAGTCAATCACGGATTTGTTTGTACGCGCTGTGAGCGACGTTTATTTATGCGATAATACGCTCATCGAAAAGACTCAAACGCAAACGATTACTTTATACATGATCCTATGCGCGCACGCACATCGTCGAGGAGTGACGCTTGGCAACTAGTAACAAAATATATATAAATGCAATGAGAAAAAACTAAAAAACAACAATTGGGTTAAGCCGGGGATGGAGTTCGAGAACTCCGGATTGCCAGAACGGTGCTCTTACGATCGTGCCCCAGAGACCCTTGTATAATAGAGGTACAATAGAAACGCCGTCCAATGCTTGTCACATATCACCATATAGCGTTAACGGACGCCCGACGGAGAGCAGCATTTTTAAATCCGTTCGTTTGCGTTTCTTGTCCGTTTCGTGTTCGGCGAATGCGTTTCTGGTCGGGCGATGTCCGCTGTTTTATCCGGCGGAAAGTAGTGTGCATTGCAGCAATGGAGACAACTTTCACCACCGGATAATTTGATTTCGCAAATTTTCTATCCGTCGGGCATCTGTTTACGCTATATGTTGATGTGTGACAACACCTTTAGTCAGACGCTCTATAAACCTGACAAAAACCCGAGGGATTACGCGAAGTGATGCAGTTTTTAAAATAAAATCACTAGTTCCACATTTTGTCCTGTTTATTTTAGGTGATCTCTTTATACAGGTTTGACTGTAATTGTCGAAGGGAAGACCGCTGGGGGGGGGGGGGGGGGGGCACTGTGTTGGTAATACCCCGGGGGGGGGGGGGGGCACTCAACTATATTGCTGTACACATGCGCGACCACAGGTTTTTCAAACCCACCCTAAACAAGTTTTATCCATTGGTAAAATTGATACCCTATTCAAGTATTTTCGCGTGCTCTTTTGACAATGTTGCCCCCTAAACAAGTATAACCCCTAAAACATACCCCTAAACAAAGAAACAAGTTTGGAGAAAAAGATACCCTAAACGCGTATTTGTTTAACTCCACAAACATACCCTTTTTCTGATTTTGGCCTTTTTGACACCCTAAACGCGTCACGCGCGTCACGCGCCATGATCGGCAAAAAGTTATGGTTGGCCTTTAGGGACAGAATTAAATGTTCGACGTGCGCACCTAAATGCACGCGCGTGCCAGGCCGTACGCACGCATTGCCGTCGAGCTGACCAATCACAGTGCGTACGCACGCAATTGCACGCGTACACATTTTGCGTACGCGTGCAATTTGCGTGCGTACACATTTTGCACGCGTACGGGAAAATGCTATTTCGTACGTATGCGCAGAATGCAAGTTAAAGCGTAGAACTGTCCATGTTACAGCGATCTGAAGCCCGCCAATCATGTACACGCATGGCATGCCATAATGCATATAGCTAGTGCACACCGTATTCGCGGGGCGGCATTGGGGGAACGTCAACAGTTTGGGGGTGGGGGAGGGGGGGGGGGGGTCAAAGCCGGCAAGGTGACAAGCAAATTATAGGGAGGGGGGTTATTTAATTGTAAGCATACAGAGCTCTATCAATATCCAAAAGATTTTTTTTGATATCCATTGGTATGAATTTAATTAGAGCCTCGTTTTTGTTGTTGTTGGTGATGATGATTTTTAATCATTTATTATAATTTGTGTTGGGGGCGGGGGGGGGGGTGGGGAGGGGTGCAACAATATCCATAGAAGATGAACACAGTTTGCTGCCATTTGTAGAAGAGCTGAGTTCCTTACATAAATGCCCCCCATGATTATTCTGGAGATGGACTTGCTGTGTATGGCTCTATATTAAATAAAGAGAAATCAAAACTAATTGGCGTATCCAGGGGGTTGTTTAAAGGGGTATTT
Source organism: Echinarachnius parma (assembly GCA_037951105.1). Taxonomy (NCBI): domain Eukaryota; kingdom Metazoa; phylum Echinodermata; class Echinoidea; order Clypeasteroida; family Echinarachniidae; genus Echinarachnius; species Echinarachnius parma. Next base: position 80,379 of record JBAMJV010004707.1, read on the forward strand.
TAGTTTTGGTAGAGAGGGCACTGCACATCACAATTTTTTGTGAGGTAATGAAAAACTGAGTGTCGAATTTGAGAGAACATGCAATTTTAATGGCAGAATAAACTTTATTTGGTCAAAATCGACCCAGAAACGGCTGAAATATCATAAATATATCCGATCTTATAATTATTTGGGGCCCAAATAATTTAGATGGTTTTTAGAAAAAAATATTTAAAAACAAATCTTGCAATGTTACAATTTTCAAAACCGTTTTTGAAATAGTTGTTGATGATGTCTCTATCTAATTATATCAATAAAACATCACATGCATAATTTTGTATGAAATATGGTTGAAACCAAGCCTTTTTAAAAAGCGCCCTCTTGTGTTTTAATGGCTCTTTTTGAATGATAACAGGCTTTTTTACTTAGTCGTTTGTAATTTTGTATACCTTTCGAGCATGGTGGAGTATAACTATTAGTTTATAATGCAGGGGTGTCGATCCGTTTTTGAGATTGGGGGGGGGGGGGGGGCGAAATTTGAAAACATTTCCAGAGTGACCACTGAGAGAGCTAAAAGCCCCACATTTGCATGCCCGGAAGTGTTATTATGCGCTCATTGAAAGTGTCTTGATGGCTCGAAGACCTGACTTTGGGGGGCACCCACATTTGGGGACAATAATGGGGGTCCAGGGGACGGAGCCCCCGGTGTCACGCTAAATTCGTACGCACTGCGAAATCCGTACACAGTCGCAAATACGCATGCGCACCTGTGGGGAAATTGCCTGCGAAATTCGTTCCCATTCATGCCATTTGTAATAAAGCATGCAAAATGCCTCCTTGAGGCTCCTTGCAGCACAAAGTGTTGTCAAAACCCGACGGTGGATTAAGAAAATCCATTCACGTCATTTACAAATTTGATAAAACATGTGTCAATTTGTTATTAGCATGAAATTGCGGCGTAATAATGGTCACGAATTTCGCAAGACACAGCTTTTAGGTTTCAGACATTTGCTCCTTGCATGGGTGTTAAAATTGTATAAAATAGTGAACCTACTCATAATGTATTTTTAAAGGGCATAGCGAGGAAAAGACTGAGCCTTGCGTGAGATGGATCCACGTGATCATGTATACTATAGAGCCATCGATAGGGCATTGGGCTCCCATGAAACTAAGCAAGGGCGTCAACAATTTCTCAAAAGTGTAGGGGAGACATTGCGAGGAAGCAAAGCGACCGAGCGGGGGAGGGTGTCAGGGGCGGATCTAGCTTTTTGCTAAGGGAGGGGGGGGGTTGACCCAATGACGATGCGGAGCATCGTCCACTTGCCGCGAAGCGGCGATTTTTTTTTTGTATTTTGAACCCCTGTATAAGTGATTCTTTGTCACTTTCGTCCACTTGCCGCAAAGCGGCGATTTTTTTGTTGTTGGTATTTTGAACCCCCGTAAGTGATTTTATTGTCACTTTCGTCCACTTGCCGCTTTTTTCTCTCACTTTTTTTCACTTTTTTTTAATACTTTTTTTCACTTTTTTTCACTGATACATTTTCCAAGGGGGGGGGGGTTAAACCCCCTAACCCCCCCCCCCCCCCCCCGTAGATCCGCCACTGGGTGTGGGAGGGGGTGTCCCCTCCCACAGTAGGGAGCTTTTGTATTTTGGGGCGTGAAATTGTGCGATTTGGTGCACACCTGAGACAGAAATTTCACGTAATATGAAGTATATAGGTAGGGAACCAAACATACATAATGAAAAAGGGAGGGGGACAATCTGCTCCTTTTTCAAATGTGGGGGGACATGATATTCCAATTTGATTTGCGTTCAGCGCATATGTACCGAGATTATTTTATTTGTTTGTATAGATGAGGGTTTAATAAACTTCGTTTGAGGTGTGCGTTTGAGAAATTACGCTGCCCAACACATTTCAAAAGGTGAGTTCCCGCAACCCAAATGAAACTTGCAATATGAGAAACTGTATGCGCGCGGCAAAAAAAGAGATTTACAGTCCTTTTCAAACAAAAAAACGGCTATTTTGAAGATTAATTATTGATAAATGTGTCTTTCCCCTCTTTGGCATTATATCACTCGATTTTTTTATTCCTCATTTTCGGAATTATTGGGGGGGCGAAATGATATGTTCGCCCCCCCAATATTTTAATTGGGGGGGGGGGGGGCGACCGCCCCCCTTCCCCCCCCCCCCCCCCCAGGATCGACACCCCTGATATAATGTTACTGTGCAGGTTTTTGCTACTAAAGTTCAGTCTTACCAAAACTAAACTACCCCTTTAATAAGCCTCTGTATTGAATAAAGATACCACAAAACTATAATATCAGATTGGCGTAGCCACGGGGGGCCCAAACCATTCAGTATTATATTTTCAGATGGAGTAGCCACGGGGAAAGAGGATGGGGGGGGGGTGGGGAGGGGGCTAGCGTAATAAAACTCTATATTAGATAAAGAGAGCAACATGATCGGCGTAGCCATGGGGGGGGGGGGGGGGGGGGCCTGGCCTAAAAAAAACGCTCTTGTTAAACAAAGAGAAAACAAAACTATAATTTTAGATTGGCGTAGCCAAGTGGGAAGAGGATAGGGGGGCTTGTTAAACGAAATCAAAAAGAAAAACCAAACTATGTAATTAGTGACTGACGTAGCCAAGGGAGGGAAGGGGGTGCTTGCTTAATAACATTACTAGAATAACAATATACTATCATTTTTGATTGGCGTAGCTAAAGGAGGAGGGGAATACCATGAAAAGAAAAAATAAATACAAACTTTCATTTTTGATTGGCGGTAGAGAAGGGGGGGTGCTTTATAAGGCTTTTTATTAGATTCTGAGAAACAAAATTATAAATTAAGATTGGCGTAGCCAAGGTGGGGGGATGGGGGGGGGGGGGGGGGGGGGGCTTGTTTAATAAGGCTCTGTATTCATAAAGATACAACAAAACTATATTAAATTGGCGCACCCAAGGGGGGGGGGGGTGTCTTAATAAAATAAAAAGCAAAACAAATATAATTTCTGATGATTCTGGATGTGGACTTGCTGTGATTGGCTCTATATTAAATTAAGAGAAAACTAAATTAATTGACGTAGCCAGGGGGACGCTTTATACACGCTCTTGTTAAAACAAAGAGAAAACAAAACTTTAACTTCTGATAAGTGTAGCCAAGTGGGAAGAGGATGGGGGGTGGGGGGGGGGGGAGGGCTTGATTAATGAAATAAAAGGGGCTAGCTTTATGAGGCTTTGTATATTAAAGGTAGTGTTGAGTACTGGTACTTCCCGAAGTTGCCCCCCCCCCGATATTTTTTGTTAGATAATGAAAAACTGACTGTCAAATTCGATGATACAAAGGATACAAATTTAATGACAAAATAAACTAATGGCTGAAATATCCATAAATATATTTGTATTCAAATTGTTTTTCACCGGCAATCAAGGGGCGATATTTAGACATTTTAGAAAAATTATAAACAATGCTTGGAGACTACTTTGAATAAAATCCAAATAGGTTTTTAAATAGCCGTTGACGATATCTCTATTGAATCATTATTTTTGTTAGATAGCGCCCTTTTGAGTTGTAACGGTTCTTTTTTAAATGATAACACGGATTTTACTTAGACGTTTGTAAACGCCTTTGAAAATTGTAAAATTGCAAGCATTTTTAAAAATATTTTTTTCTAAAAAACCATCTAATTATTTGGGCCCCAAATAATTAGAAGATCGGATATATTTATTGATATTTCAGCCGTTTCTGGGTCGATTGTGACCAAATAAAGTTTATTCTGCCATTAAAATTGCATGTTCTCTCACTTCGACACTCAGTTTTTCATTACCTCACAAAAAATTGTGACGTGCAGCGCCCTCTCTACAAAACTAAACTACCCCTTTAAACAACCCCCCTGGCTATATACGCCAATTAGTTTTGATTTTCTCTTTATTTAATATAGAGCCATACACAGCAAGTCCACCTCCAGAATACTCATGGGGGCATTTATGTAAGGAACTCAGCTCTTCTACAAATGGCAGCAAACTGTGTTCATCTTCTATGGATATTGTTGCACCCTCCCCACCCCCTCCCCCCCCCCCCCCCCGCCCCCAACAAAAATTATAATAAATGATTAAAAATCATCATCACCAACCACAACAAAAACGAGGCTCTAAATTCATACCAATGGATATCAAATCAAATCTTTGGATATTGATAGAGCTCTGCTTACAATTAAATAACCCCCCTCCCAATAATTTGCTTGTCACCTTGCCGGCTTTGCCCCCCCCCCCCCCCCCCCCACCCCAAACTGTTGACGTTCCCCAATGCGCCCCCGCGCATACGATGTGCACTAGCTATATGCATTATGGCATGCCATGCGTGTAAATGATTTGCGGGCTTCAGCTCCGCTGTAACATGGACAGTTCTACGCTTTAACTTGCATTCTGCGCATACGTACGAAATAGGCATTTTCCCGTACGCGTGCAAATGTGTACGCACGCAAATTGCACGCGTACGCAAAATGTGTACGCGTGCAATTGCGTGCGTACGCACTGTGATTGGTCAGCTCGACGGCAATGCGTGCGTACGGCGTGCATTTAGGTGCGCACGTCGAAATCGATTTCTGGCACGAAAAGCCAACCATAAAAAGTACCCCTTTTTACGCGTTTTTTTGGTCGCGCGTGGTGTACAGCATATAGTTGAGTGGCCCCCGGGGGTAATACTCTGATTAAATACACTGATTTAATTGTATATTTGTCAATTCAATAATTGGGGCATGATGGATTGCAGCAAGCATGTTAGATGAAACTAACTACTGTTCGTACTATTACGACAATATTATGCTTTTAATTTGCCATTAATTTACAATTTCATCAAATTAGGTAAATATGATGTACCTTTTGGAGTTTTGTAACCATGTACAATTAGTGTAAATATTTCACTCAAACGAATCTTTGTTTCAACGTTGATAATTATGTCATTGGATGTATCCTAAACGCACATTAAATGTTATATCTCAATACATTATTCAATCATTCAGATTAATCCGGAGCAACGTAAATGTTGAAGTTAGACAGCACGCCAGTCAGACGCCAGTATTGGGCATGGGCACAAGCATCCACGGGAAGGGGCCAAGGGACCCCTTCACTTGATGGTATGCTGAGCAGAATAGAACAAGGGGGTGGCATTATTGACTGGAGCCTCTACAGAAGGGAGCAAGCAAACACATTGCGCGGAATAAATCAAGTAAATGCAATGAACTCGCACGTTGCTGACATCGGCCGAGAGAACCTGCCACTGGACGATCAACTAAGTAGAATACAGCAAGGGAATGTGATGGACTCGCGCATAAGTGGAAGAGTACAGGGAAATCCTTCATTTTGCAGATCTACTGAGCAGAGAACGAGGCAACACCAGCCGTTACAATGCCCTGCATTCCCTGGTGCGCGAGAGATTTCTTCCAAATTACTATCTACGCGGCAGACGGGACGAGCGGACGGGGAGAGAATACAAAGAGAGTCAAGTGGTTTTCCTGCATGTGCACAAATGTGGTGGAACGTCTATCAAGGACACCCTGTCCAGAATTGCGAAAGTGGAGGTACATTCAATGTCTGCAATCGACAAGTGCTTTGGTCAGGGAAGCACAGGCGGCAGTAGATGTGACAGTCTCCGTGCTGGAGATGACTCCAGGCGCCACATCTTCATGGGTGCCAGGACATTCGGCTTGTGTGACCTCGTAATGGGTAGGCCGTGTTCATACTTCACGGTGTTACGCGAGCCGGTGGACAGGATCGTCTCTTCCTATTTATTCTGTCAGGAGGCCGACTACAATTGTGCCGAGGACGTGGCAGGATCATCTATCACGGATTGGGCGCTGAGAAAGGGAAGCAAGTTTTTCAGCTTGCTTCACTGGAGTGAGTTCGTTTCACGGCAGGGCAGGGTTGTGATAACAATGATGGATAAAGAAACAAAACGGTCCGTTCTTGACTACTTTCTCCAAAATCTTGAAAACTGGTTCTCCTTTATTGGAATCACAGAGGAGATGGATATGTCCATGAATATGTTAGCAGATGTGTATGGTTTTCATATTAAACAAGGCCTGAAAAAGAACGAAGGCAGAACCAAATCTCGGATGGACCAACAGCAGCTTGACAACATGAGGGAAACGCTACGAAGTAACTCAACCGTCATGAAGGCGCTTTATGAAGACATAATGCTTTACAGAAAGGGGAAGGAAATATTTCAAGAACAGGTGAAGCAGTTCAATAATAGGAAATGGTAAATAAGTTACCATCACATGTTATTAGAACGTTGTTTTTAATATTCAGCTCTGGGAACGTTTGTATTCAATTTTCAAAATTAACTGTTCTTTCCATTATCATGATTATGTTAGTAATGTTTTATGACGTTAACTAATGCAAACGAGTATTCTAGATATTGTTCTCCTTTTCAAGCCAAAATTTACAAGATCATTGTCTGATATGTAAGAAATAAGAGCTGTTCTAGGAAGATTAGGACTTGAAAGTATTTTAATAGAATTATATTGATGTTTTGCTTTAAATAATAAACGGTCGCTGCGACCGTTTAATTAGTCTAGCATCTGCAGGCCCTTTATTGTATTTCGTATTTGTATACTTTATGTTCACCTAACCAATTATTACATTTGATTTGATTTTGATTTTAATTTTATTTACTTCTGCACAAAAATACATAGTATACAACGATATAACAAATACAAATTAATCAATTTAAATGAATACAGCAATAGCAAGTACATTAAAGACAAAAGTTGCAAAATGACTTGTATGATATAATTTGTAATTAATGGATGGTAACCACACAAATCCATACCAACCAAAGTTAATATTTAAATTTAGCCTCTCAAATAATGAAAGATCTTTTTCTTATATCTAATCAAAATCTTGTTAAATTTAAAAATAAAGACTACCTGACTATGAGGAATCAAATTAAAATACAGGACACATTATATGCATAAATTGAATATCGAACATGTATAATTTCCATAATATGAATATAAGGGTTCAAGTAATGCTCAAAATCATAACAACGTAAATTATAAACTGGGACTATTGAGGCATTTCCTTAAAATTAACTGGTCCAGGAACATAATATACAAACATATAATTCGAAACAAATTCCTGTATTTAAAACAAATGTAATTTAGGGCTATATAAAACATACAAAATATGACAATATAAAGAAGGGGGAAAAAACATTACAGAACAATATTTTCCAGACATCACGTAGGCTATATAACATGACTTGTGTCTAAAATTATTATTTAATTGTTGTACTTTCTTAATAAAGTTTTTCGCTACTCAAAATCGGTCAAAAGAAACTGAAAGTATGACATTATTGTGACAATAGTCTTTATTTTGTTATCAAAATTTCAAAATCCAACCTGGTACACAAATTACACAGTGATATATTAGGTAAAGGGTTACCTGGACGTCCAGTACATACCTGCCAACCAGTCCGATTTTGTCGTATTTCGTCCGATTTTTTTACTAAAAAAAGGGTAAAAAATCGGATGAAAGTAAATAAAAAGTAAATATACATATAGCTCATACATACATAAAGCTCATTAAGCCAAAATATTCATGATCTTTATTATTGAAGTATTGCTCATTCAGTGTGGTCATACTGTATATCATGGGCGTCGATACTTACGTAATACCCATTCATCAGGGGGGGATGGACGAATGGATCATCCCCCCTGATCAATGGGTATCAATTACAGATCGACGCCCGTGCTGTATATGTTTAAAAATAAGGCTAAAATAGCACAAAAGAGCATCTAGAACCCTAGAGCTGGACCCCGGCCGCAAAGGACTTCGTGCTTCGCGCTCGCGATGCGCGCTTCGCTCACATGAGAGTAAGATTTTTCATTTTCAAATGTTGGCAGGTATGCAAGTATATATAGCATGTGACCATGGTATCCTTATTTTAAAAGTTTTAGTTTTTCCGTGTAATTATTCACTGCTGAATAAGGGAAAACTTTAGTCTCAATACAAAATTTATGTTTCACACAAAATAGTGAAAGGAGTTTCTTTGCATTTAGTTTGGTTATGCGCAATCGAAGTGATTTAATCACATTATGTGATGTAACGGGTTAATTTAAATTTTAAAATGGTAAAAGGATAAACAATAATCCATGATACATAGATTCAGAATGTAAAGGAAATGAACCTCAAGAGTTTACAAAGGGATCCGTTTTTCTTGCGAACTTAAAAATGTCAATCTCTTAAAATAAAGCACATGCCCCGCCCGTTCTAAATAACTCATCATGCACACTGGAACTAATATGGCATAAGCTTTAACGGGGGCTCCGCCCTCTGGACCCTTGTCTCTAAGACATGTAAGACCGGTCCCAGTTCCAGTTCTGGACTTCGCCCAAAGGCGCTCGCGCTAAGCGCGCTAAAAAATATTTTATACTGTTTTAACCCTTCTAAACTTACGCGTTTGGGTACGTGTGTGTATGTGTGCGTACGTGTGTGTGTATATACGCGTGCGCGTGCGCGTGTGCGTGTGCGTGTGTGCGTGTGTGCGTGTGTCTCTTCTCTTATTATAGACATATTATTATGGTTTTCAATATACTAAATAGCGAATTAAGTGCTTGCAAAAAATATACATTTTCAATGTTTAAAAAGAACAACATAACAGATACAAAATAAATAAAAATGTCTATCGAAAGTGGTCGATTACTAAACATTATATTTCATTACCCCGACGTATATCTTATATACGTTTCCAGATAAAATTCAAAGAGAAAACACCGACGGCACTTGCGTAGGCTACGTGAAGTAAAGTCTATAGTATTTTGTTTTTCTTTTAGAAAACGAGCAAAAACTGTAATGTAAAGCTTAATCATCGCTAGATCCCTAATGAGATTAGGAACATAAGTAATGAAGAATTTCGTTCACGGAGCATGAGAATTACAATTAATGTTCAACAGCGAACAAGAATAGACAAGCACATTAATCAAGCAAGAACGGTTTTTTCACATCGTGCTATAGCCTTGCCGATTGTAACATTAAAGAGAGAGAGGAGGAGAGGGGGGACTGAAACGACAGCCGTGTGCATGTTAAAGTGATCCATTAACTTCAGACAATTTGTCAAAAAGTCATATTTGAGACTTCGATCGTATACCAATATCATTGCAATATTCCGTTGAATGATGTGTGATAGTTGTATCTTTATTATAGAAAGAGAACACTGTTTATAGTATACTTAGTGAAAAAAGTGAACTTTGATGTCAGATTTTGTCACCTACTGTATATACTGCCCGTTAATTTTGACTACATTCGGATAACGTTCCTTGCACGCTTTTAATTCAATCATAAATATCTCAAAAATTAGGGAGACATTTTGATAAATCAACACCCATCAACATTCTTCTGTATTACCAAGCCAAACAACAAGGTATCGGAGAAATGAGGGAGAGCTCCAAGTAATTGTTGTTGAATATGTCAAAGGTGTAATGGATCACTTTAAGTGCAAAATAAAGAGAGAGTGAGGAAGGAAGGGAACACAGAAGAGATGGTACAAAACTACATAAAGAGACGGGGTGGGGGAGATAGACAGTGGCGTAGCGTGGTCGGACTGATTGGGGGGGGGGGGCACGAAAATGATTGGGGGGGGCACACCTTATGTATTAATTTTTTTTTTCAAAAATGTCCCCTAATGTTTTCTATTGTTTTTTTCGAAATTATTGGGGGGGGGGGCACGTGCCCCCCCCCCCCCCGTGCCCCCCGTAGCTACGCCACTGGTCAGATAGATGATGGATATATACTGTGGGGGTATATATAAAAATAGGGAACACCAAGGTCAAAATGTAAGTATAAAACAAGGTGATGCACTTGATGTTAACAACAGAAAAGAAGATATCTGAGTAGAAGGAATTGTAAAGCGTGGTAAAGGACATGAGAGAGGGAGAGAGAGAGGGGACAGGGGAGATGGATAAAACAAGAGCAGAGAGTGTGCGATAATGTTTTTTTTTGCTGAAAGGGGTACATTCTACAAAAACTTTCGCGTCTAAAATGTCAATTTGCACGCACAAATGCAATTTCCCTCGCAGATTCGCTTCGAGACGATTAATTATAATAAACAACTCGACAAGGAGCTAGAAAAAAACAGAAATACATGTACCACTGCATATGATAAGTGCGAAATATTGTCGAATGTTGAAACGAGCTTTATAATAATTATGTACTGTTGAATTCACTCAGAAGCACCCCTATTCCAACATGGCCGATATAATATAATGTATTCATTTACTTTGCGCTTCTTTAAAAGAATAACAGTTATACCGAGTCAGCGTATTTTGGTTAAAACTGCTTTACGATGCACCTTTACGGAAATTAATGGCAGTTGCGTAATGTGACAGGAAAATATAGTTCTTATTCACCCTAAATCCCAGGGGGGGTGTTTCACAAAGATCATAAGTTGAACTTATCTCTAAGTTGGACTTAAACATTATAGTAAGCCAATTGTATGCTTGGAATAAAATAGATTCAAAGCAAAATTGCAAGAATTTGTTGACTTTTCATAAATTTGACATTAAAAGCATGGAAATCCCCTTGGTAATAGAAAATATCAATGATTTGAATCAACATTTTATGCCTTTTAAAATAAATTTTACAAAATAGTTTAAAAAGAAACTAACGGCTTTCCATAGTTTCTAAGTCAAACTTGAGCATTTTGAGTTCAACTTAAGATCTTTGTGAAACACCCCCAGGTCACAATGAAACCCACGATTATTTTGTCGTACGAAATGTCATTTTTTGCTTGTCGTGATTAAATTTCGTACGAAATGAGAATTGTCGTGGAAGTGGAAGTGGTCAAAAAATTTTTTTTTTTTGTCAAATGAAATATTACATGCATTCACGACAGGAGCAGACAGAGAAGTCAGAAAATGTCCGTAGTTATGTGGCAGGTCTTATATAGGTTTTCCCATCAATTTTCAAACTATCGTCAATCAAATTCAAACAATGCTAACTTCAATTTCGTCCCGAGAAGTCAGGAAACTGCAATTGCTACATTCGTTTAATAGTCATTTACCATTCGAATTGATCAATGGTCATTCAAATTCAAATTTGGCTCATTCGAATTCGTCATTTTGCAATGGAATTGGAATTCGTCCCGACTGGTCATAAAACGCACAACGTGAAGTTCGAATTCGTCATTGGTCATTCGATTTCAATACTTCGTCACGTAGTGTGGTTGCCCTGGTCCATTTGTATTTCCCTATTGTAGCTTCATACAATTCATTTCAAAAATAAATAACTTCAATAATAAGTGTTTCTAAAACCATCAACTGATCACAAAACAATTAATTTTGATATTGCAATTCAAAAATCTATTATTGACCAAAGGTATGATTGATTGATTGATTCATATACAATAAATGTGTGTTGGGAGACACATTTACATATCAGTTGTTATTCCAAATACAAAAACCGTTCAATATAGACAATAGACTGAAATTGTGTGAATTTTTCGGGACGCAAAACAAACATAGACATTGAGTTCAAATTTACAAAGGATAATAATGAAAGGATGATGAAACAAAGTATCAAATACAGCTTTCCATGTTGTTGGACGAATTTTGAATGGGAAATAACGAAATTGAATGCACAATGACGAAATTGATCATCACATTGTACATTGGCAGGAGTGATCGGACGAAATTGAATACGTTTGACTAAAATGATCGGTACAATGACGAATTTGATTGCGAAAAAACGAAATTGGGTGCGCAATGACGAAATCGAACATTACATATGACCGGCGAAAGATTTTCTGGACGAAATTGAAATTAACAATTAATGAAATTGAATGACGATTGTTTGAAAATGGATGGGAAAACCTATAGTAACGCCAAACTTTTGGCATCCACATGCAACATTTCAGCTCGGTTGACCGTCTGCTCAAGCTTTTGCTTATAACGGCGACCTTCTGCTTTCTTTCTTTATACACGCAATGGCCCAGCGTATTCACTCTTACTTATATGTATAAGTATTTTTGTTCTATATTTTGTAAACTGTTTGCATACCTTATGTTCTATATTATTATCCATATTTGTTGTAACTGATTTGTTTATTGATTGCAGAAAATAAAGTCTTTTAAATGAAAATGAAACGTTTCATTTTTTTGTACGAATGTCGTACGATTGTCGCATGATATTATCACGACACCAGTAATACAAACATTGCGTGGATCTGTCGTGACATTAAAAAAAAGGGTAGTCCGAATTTCAAACCGCGACAGATTTTTTGTCGCACGGCTATACGGAATGTATCCAACATTACATTATAAAGCCCGTTTCCATATTGCATTTAACATGTTAAAGTGATACATGAATATTATTCTGTTTTTCTGGCCCCGTTCGTCTGTTTATAATAGTTAATATGGAAAAATTATCCTAATATACGACCCAAAATAAAATGAAACTAGAACACAGTTATCACTGTTAAATCTAGGCATGCATCATTGTGGCACATTATGATTGTGTGGAATAATTCAATAGCATGTCCATTATAACGTGGTCATAAGGTAGTGCAACGGGATAAATGCGGTAAGCCAAACATCATGAGCGTCAGTTTCGACACAGAAAGGGGCGAACTTTCACACCCTCTCTGAACTGAAGAGGATGTGGAGGTCAACACATCCTCTAATTGATCAGCCGTAGCCTCATATCCTCCAGCCACATCATAGGCGTATAAAGGATCGAAGCGGGGTGCTAGGGGTTGCAGCCCCCCTCCTCCCCGAGAGTTTTTGAAAACGGCACTATTCGGGCAAGCTCATGTCACATTCGAGCGAAATTATTCGAATTCGGGCAAAATCATCATCATTTTGGGGCAAATCATGTTATTTTCGGGCTCATCAAAATCATATGGCTTTCGGGCAGCTAAGTATGAAGACGTGTTTTGTGTTTGTTTGTTTTTGTTGCTTGTCAGGTTAAAAAATGGGAAGAACGCTTTTCGGGCAAAAGACCTTAGCCTTCCCGGGCAAAATGTACCAGTACACCATGCATGAGCCATAATTGTATCCACTTCCTAATAGCCCACCTACTCCTATAAGTATGTCATTCCCATAGTTAGTGTTATGTCCTACAAGCATAGGCGTACCCAGGGGAGGGAGGGGGGGAGGGGGGTGGGGTTGACGGACACCCCCCTCGAAAATTCTTCACGGACACCCCCTCGAAAAAATGTTGACGGACACCCCCCCCCCCCCCCCCTCTCGAAAATGTTGGTAGATGAAATAACCATTCCCCCCCCCCCCCCTTGAACAAATCCTGGGTACGCCAGTGCCTACAAGGGGCACAAAATAGTTAATGAGATATTTAACCACTGTCAGTCTGAGTGTACGCTACTTTAGCCTTCGACTATAAGTAACCGTGCTCTCCATTTAACATGTTGAATGTGATGAGGAAAATCATTATAGGCTTAAGGGATCTAGTAACATTGTTAAATACTCAAAACTTGCTTGAAACTCTATAGCAGTTCTCTCATACCTCATTGTATTCGTAGTGACCATTAGAAGCATGGAACAGCTTTCGGTTTCCAAATTTCTCTTCCGTTATAAAGATATGCATGATTTAAGTGTTCAGATTTGTAATTATCCACTGGAAAGTGTAAATGATTTTCATTTCACATGTTTTATTCCATAAACTTTCAAATGGAATTAAAACCAAACAATTTAGTGTCAAGGGGCATTTCGGAAGTACCAATACTCAAGTGTACCTTTAATTTTAAAGAAAGTTAAGCTACGATGGTAATTTGGCAAGCGTTCGGAAAAATAATGTTCTGTATCACGGATAATGACGGAAAGTGAAAACATACGACATTTATATAAGAAATCGGGGAAAACACACATGATATATAGGTGCACATCTTGTTATTTCAATCAACACTAGTGATTTCGATACATATACCAACATCAACGAGATCTTGTAACATTGTCAATATCCACACAACTTACTTAGAACTCTATAGCGGTTCTCATTCACGTATATATATATATTATATATTCCCCGAATTCCTCTTATAGAGATAATTTATGTATGAGTTGACTGAAGTGATCGGAGTTGAAAGTCTCTAGTGGAGACATTCAACTGTGCGCAATGTCAGTGCAATGAATAATTATCAGCGAATATCACTTTGCATTTTCGCTCATTACTCGGTCATATGACTTTAATTTTAATATACCCTGGGACTTTCACACATCACTCAGTGGACATAGGTATCATATGACAGAAGTATACCATATCATTGCATTATCCCTTCAGTTTTTGAACATGTCAACAAGGTTGCGTGGGTTATAATGGGTAGTCAGCAAATTCCAACTCGACTCCACCGTAATCTCTCGAGGTAAACTCACGATATGTGTTGGATCGATCGAAGAGCGGTGCTTCGAAATATCTGAACACGGGCCTTCTTATGAAATTGCATGCAGCAAGAATTTCTCACGCTATCACCTAAGACATCAAACAGCGGCACTTTGAAGTCGGTTGCGGTTAAGCGTGTTACGTGATATTTTCGCTCGAAAAGATCTCTGATGGATCTCCATTCGACTAGTACAAACATTCCGAACGCGGCTATTTTTGATGCTTTTTTGACTCGGGTATTCGGAAGTGGGACAGTTTGCGATCGCTACTTATAACTGAGCCAATGGGGATTACGTACTGTGCGTAAAAGTGCGCAAGATGGATCCACGCGTCTAATATACCGGTCTGCATCGAGATGTGAAATCCTAACACTGACGAAGAATGTCCAATAATTATCCACTGAGTTACAAATCACAAAGTACACTACATTTAAAAGAGTGTTTAACAAAAACTGAGAAATCATCATACAATATTTTACTTTATCAAAATGAAATTCATATGAGACTTGATGTGCATTAATGAAAACTCATTTTGGTTGATTAAATTCACGTTTTATTTGTATACAATTATTGTGAGAATTTGCCAATATTACAGACAAAACAACGTTCCGCGTTTTACAGCGTATGTCGGTGTGTATAATGTCTTCAATAATATCATGAACAGCTCTGCGTGTGATCGATTCCGATATGCATTACGGCTGACATGTTTGATGATTATCTTACTCCATGGGCGTATAATATGAATTTTTTTTTTTTTTTCAGGAGGACTTTTTTTCTTCTTCAAGTTGGACTTTTGCCTGAATATCATCCTCCCCGTCTCTTCACATTAAGATTGTCAACCTGCTGTAATATAATGTAATATAATAATAATACATCTAATTTAATGTAATGTAATGTAATGTAATGTAACTAATGTAATGTAATGTAATCGAATCGATTTCAAACAGAGAGAAACTAACCAGAAATATATTACATACATTAAAAATTAACAAAGAAAATCTACTATTTAATTTAATTCAAACAATTGTAGGGAAACTGACCAGAAATATATTGTGATTATCGCTTCGGTGATCCCTCGCATATATCCCCAAGTTGATTTGTATTCTTCGGGTTTATGTCAGGTTTATAATAGCTTCTGACCATTCTGGCAAAGATAATTAAGGGGTTTCTGGGACGAGCACCGATCTAGTGTTTTCTATAGCTCAGTCGGAAGAGCACCGGTCTAGCAATCCGGAAGTCTCGGGTTCGAATCCCGTTGGAATCCCATTTTCTTTGCCTTCTTTTAATCACTATTTAATTTAATATAATCTAATGTAATGTAATGTAATCTAATCTAGTGTTAAAAGAAGGCAACGAAAATGGGATTCCAACGGGATCCCGTTGGAATCCCATTTTCTTTGCCTTCTTTTAATCACAATATATTTCTGGTCAGTTTCCCTATATGTTTGAAGTAATCTAATCTAATCTAATCTAATCTAATGTAATGTAATATAATCTTAATTATTGCGATATAATATAATATAATATAATACAAAATAATGTATCATATATTATAATTATGATTAAGTCCGAATTTATGAAACCTTTTCCTAAAATTAAGAAGATCTGATGCATTAAATGAGATTTCCCCCCGAATATGACATGATTGATTTTCGCTCGAAAATGGGTGTTTTAATAACTTAAGGATGGGGGGGGGGGGGGGGCTGGATCATTATAGCCCCTGCCTCGTATACATAACCATACTTATGTATTTCTCTACCCCGTCTGTAAATGCTGCAAACAAATATTTAATTTCGCTCAGGATTACCTCAATAATCTGGTGGGATATTTCAAATGTGTGCAATTTGTGTAGGCGTTGGAAGTGGGGAATTGAAGACTGTTCTCAATACTGAAGGGGGAGGTACAAACGGGTCTTTCGCTCCTCGAAATTTGAAACGGAGACCAGTTTTTCGTTTGCCTGTCATTTGAAAACAAACAACAACAACAACAACAACAACAACAACAACAAAGCAACAACAAGACAAGTGAGTAGCAAGATAGTAGACCCATCCTCATCTTCGCTGCGCCTGTTGGTATATAATATATATGGTCGGGTAGAAAATAATATTCCTTTATAGCGTGCTTCGGCGCCGTAAAATGTGGATATCATGTTACCTGCGAATTTAAATTATGAAATTGTAATTTGCATAATTGTTATTATTGAATTTCGAGCCAAAAAACTGTCAAATAACAGTCGTGTTATAATTTCGAATCCGAATAAGAGCGCCGATATAGTATAAACACGGGGCTTCATTACAAAATCTGTAGAAGCTAATCAAATTTAGTTATCGATATTTTCGTATAGTCGGGAGAACAATTATTGGTTTACAATTGCCTATCAAGTTTCAAAGCAACAACAAAATGAACAAATTATTGTATAGTCTGCTATATCATAATGAATTTATACTAAACTATAATTCCATTTGCCGACTATATGTCCTTAGGGAATCGCAAATGTCTTCGCGAATTTGTTTAAACAAAGTGTGAACAGTATCCATGGTAACTCAACCAATTTCACATCTCCCCCTCTCACTTTCCCCTCTATTTGAAGAGCTCAGTTCCAAAAGGCGCTAAATCCACTTTCCATCAAAATTGAGTTAACGATATATCTACATTATAAGCTACGTAGCCAACTAGGAATCCACATTTTACGACAAATTAGAAAGTTCAATTTTCATATTCCCATAGGCACGTGTGCAAAGTTGGGCAAATAAACCTGTTTTGCTCGAAAGTTGAAAAAGTCGATATAGCGCCTTTTGGAAGAAAGCTCTTCATTTGTTTCTCTCACACTCTCTCTACAGATTAATTTTTCTCCCCGTTTTTCTTGAAGCAACAGTAATAAGATACATGTACACACATTATCAAATATATGTGTTAAAATTGACGGAAAAGAAACATTATGGTCGAACTGTATTTTCGTGATAAGAGCTTATACTTTATTACAAATTAAAAGTTACCATTCAACAATGTTTGAATACTGTAGTGGAAATAAATCCTAACGGCTAAGGTAGGAGGCTGTTTGTTATGTCAAACGCAGCCGTTAACGCAGGAGGACGCACTTTAAACATCCAAATGTTTAAACCCTTTTCTTTATTGTTAATAATAAATAAAACACGTTCAGTATACAGATGATCGTTATTTAAACCAAAAGCCACTTTGGTATATACATTTTCACAATATAATGAATATGTGTATGCTGTATACTTTTTTAAAGAACTAAATCACACAACGTAAATAAAAGTCATGGCACTCACAACGGTTATTCAAATGACTTTATTTCTATCTTATATCATAATTTCTATTGGAAGGATTCTGATCAAACAAAATTTTCTTTGTTTTGAATAACTGAATAACTGAAATAAATAATAATACTATATTATTCGATTTATATAGCGCCTAATATGATTGATAATCATCTCTAAGCGCTTTACAATGATATTATTACCCCCGGTCAGAGAATACAATGCAAACCAGCACACATTGTGTGCACCATCTCCACTCCATGGGGAGCATTCCTTTCAAGCGGCTCATGGGCATTGAGATGATCCTTCACATAGTAGGCTTTCACCTCCTACCGGGTCCCCATATATACACCTGGATAGAGAGCAGCAATTGTGGATAAATTGTCTTGCTGAAGGACAAACGCAGTGGGCGGGGTTCGAACTCGGGATCTCATGATCGGAAAGCGCGCGCTCTACCAATCTTGCCACACCACATCCACATTCAAAATGAACATATTACTTTTTAATAACTGCACATATTACATGTATAGTTGAATGTGCCTTGCCAAAAATATTGTTTGAAGCGCCCTCTCCTGAAGCAGAACCTTACCATCACTTTAAACTTTGCAATCATTATTTAGGTACCGTTGATAAATTAACAATATACATTATTGTAATGTGAGGGCACAATCAAATTTGCCGGCATGATAACGTGATAATTAGAATGTGAAAACGAATGCATGCGAGGAAACATAATGTGGATAGTTAAAAAGAATAATGTTATAACTGATTATTATACTAAAACACGTCTTTATATAATACATTATTATAGTAACGATTATATACTGAGGTAATATAGACATATGCATGGTACACTTATAGTATTTTACATTCATGCTCCGCTGTTCGGCAACTGTATTGTATATAAAGTTCATCCATATTTTTACTCAAAATAATGCCTTAAAGCGGTAGTACAGTTTTGGTAAGGCTGAGCTTTAGTAACCAAATCCTGCACAAGCATTACAAACTAATAGTTATAACTCCACCATGCTCGAAAGGTATAGAAAATTACAAACGACTAAGGAAAAAGCCTGTTATCATACAAAAAGAGCCATTCAAATACAAGAGGGCGCTCTCTAAAAAAACCCATTGGTTTCAACCATTTTTCATACAAAATTATGCATGTGATGTTTTGTTGAGATAATGAGAGATCATCAACACCTATTTGAAAACCTCTTTTGAATTTTTTTGAAAAAGTGTATGCATTTTGTAATATTTTTTTTTAAATCATCGAATAAATCTTACGATCGGATATATTTATTGATATTTCAGCCGTTTCTGAACCGATTTTTATAAAATAAAGTTTATTCTGCCATCAAAATTGTATGCTCTTGCAAATTTTACTTTCATTTTTTCATTATCTCACAAACAAATTATTTCGTGCAGCGCCCTCTATACCAAAACTGAACCACCCCTTTAACTTTACAAATCATGTTTATACTGTATGCGTAATAATTGATAGCACAATAAAGGTTATACATTATATTGAGTTCATTGTCCGTATAAGCCTGTAATTACCTCAAATAGATTTTCAAATCATACCGTATAGTAGAAATCCTTTGATGATATAGTTGATCCACGGTTAACACTATAATCTGTGCGTGGAGTTTTGCCATTTCATGATTAAATTTCATACGAACTTCATATCCACCATAGATAACCAACTCCGAACAAATGATTTGAACTCACTTTGGCTTTCGAGTACTCCAACGTGTGTGGCAGACCAAGATTTAAAGGGACTTAGTTACTTAGTGACCGACGTTCACTAAGCTCTAGTGGTTCCTTCATGCCTGGTTGTTTTCCTCTATCAAATTTGGTGTGAAAATCCAGGGGATCACTTTAACTGTGTACAGAGCACACAGAGCCGACTCGACCCGATCCGACTGGGTTTCGATCAGGCTAGAGTCGATTTCGCTCAGTCGTAGCCAAATCAACATGTTGAATCGGCCTCGAATGATCTCCGACTGGCTCTTGACCGGCAAAACAGGAGTCCTGAGGCAACATATACTGAGCTAATGAACCGCCTGAAAACCAGTCGGATCGGGTCGAGTCGGCTCTGTGTGCGGAGGGCTTTATATGGCAAAGAGTTAGCAAATAACACTTTGCATTTTGCTAACATTATCATGACTTTTTCACACATTACTCAGCGGACATTATTACAGACTGAAAGACAAAACATTTTGATTAACCCTTTGTAAAAATGTGTGCATAATTTTTCAACATAATAACTAGATTCCTTTAACGTGTAAGTGGCATTAAAGGTCAAAGTGATTCCCATTGGGATGGGGGGAGGGGGTAGAACCATCTCTACCAAAAATTGCGATTGTGAATTCCTTTCAAATAATCAATTAAGAACAACGTTTAATGGAGAGCAACAATGACCCGCAATTATTATCAATCTTATCTCCATTAGCTTTCCACCTGCCACTAGAGTCAGTAAGAGAGCAGGCAGTAGTGTCCTGTCTATACTGGGGGGGGGGGGGGGAGAGGGAGGTTGGGGTTCACCGCAATCCGTGGGTATATCGCTGTTCTTCACGTAATGCCCAGACAATCATTATAGCCATGTTGCTGTATTTCTGGTAACAAGTAGAGTGTAAAAGACTATTATAATGGGATGGGGGGATTATCCCGCTATTATACCCCTCAGAAAAATGACTTAGGTAAGTCGCTGTGCTTCACGTATAATAAATACAGAACGTACGGTATAGCGAGAGAATTTTTTTTTTGGGGGGGGGTAGGGGGCATGCCCAGGTAATTTTACCCTTTTCTTGGATCCCCCGCTTTATAGATTGTTCATCGAGTTTCACGTACCATTAGCGGCACAATGGCACCTCCTTCGTCATGCATCATTGGAATAAGTTCATTACCGCTCGCTGATCAATACACAACCTTCCATCTCATCGGTAATAGCTTCTTCCACGTGGGTGTACGGACAAACCACTTCCAAGCGACCTGACTGAGGCCTTTTCCTGTCGGTCGTGAACAAGAATAAGCTGATTTTCTTTAACTAAATGGCTGATTTAGCCAGAAATGAGCAGTGCAGTTTAGCTTGATTATATTACAGTATTAAGGTGATGTTCGCCCAAATATTGGGCATTTCAAAAACATTATATGGGGGCTGCAGCCCCTGGCCCCCAATGTCTTGTGTTATACGCCTACGTATTTTGACCCTCGGTGATTCTTTCATTCACCTGAATAATTATGGCCTCCTCGTATCTATAACTATATTGAATTTCATTGAGCAACCTTTCGACGCGGCCTTGCCAATACATAACCTCTCAATCTCGCACTAATTATGCATTTGTGGTGGGAACACAACAATTGCTCAAAATCAGTGTAATAGGTACGGGGGTGGGGGTGTCACGGCCCCCAATTATTTGAAAACAAATCAATAAAAAACCCAAGGGCACAAATTCGAAAAGGTGAAATACAAAGAGCTAGCCCCCAATCAATCGGACAACACTACGTTATGTTTGTTTAGCTAAAGGTATGGTTTAAGGTTTAGGTTATAGATGGTCAGTGTTATAGACAATCTTTGTATGTTTATGAGCGATTACTGATAGCGGTGCAAAATGTCGTTGGGTCCTTATTCCATGGAATCAAATGTTTATACATGGTCGAAATGGTATCATTTTGAATGAGGCTTTGTAGAAGAGTACAGTGGAGGAACTATAAAGAGGCAATGAACACACCTTGCCCTCCGCGTGCGAACTTTGGCACCCCCATGGGCCTACTTGTTTGCGTGAAGAAAAACCACATTCGGTGACGTAACTAGAATTCTGTGTTAAAAATTACATGATTCTGCCGGGTTCAATTGCCTCCCTTTCTCCCCTCAAGCATGATTTTTGTCGGGGGAAAATGGGGGAGGGCACATAAAATGCACGGGGCATGTGCCCCCGGTACCCCCGTAGCTACGCCCTTGCCCCCAATCTGTAAACCCGCGCTGCGCCACTGAAGGGCGCCGTCCTCCTGAACGTGACATCAGAACCACCTTTCCAGATTATAGTTCACACCAGTCCTGCTGTTGTGCCTGTCATGCAGGTTTGTACATCAAACACCTTTTAATGAGATAAAAAGGCACGCGTATGCCAACGCAGAAAACCTTACAAACAACTCATTTGACGTGCATTGAATCGGAATGCCTACAAATAAAAAAATAAAACATGGACAAATGTTGGAGAAAAGCAGCATTGTTAATGGGAGACCCAAATTCAGTCTTTGTTCCGATGGTATCCGTTGTTGTTCCACCGAGTCTGCTTGTGGCTCCATGGGGCGATACAGTCAGACCTGCTCTAGCGACCACCTGCATATAAGACCACCTGTCTATTAAGACCTGTGTTCTTGATTTATTACATAAGAAGCAGTTTGCATGTAAATTAACCTGTCTATAGAGACCATCTGCTTAAAAAGACCAATTTTCTTTATAGACAGGTTTGACTGTATTTCATTTCATTTCATTTCATTTATTATATTTTCATTTTCAACAAAAGTATAATTTACAAAATGATACACTGACAAAAAATATTCTTACAGAAGTCATGAAATACATAATATACACAATACAAATCAGTAATAAATAATAATTGTTGAAAATGGAGGGCGCTGCTAAAAAGCAAAGCTTATTTATATTGTATTTCTGTGAAGCTTGTAGTGTGCAGCGCCCTCAAGAGTTACTCTTACATTACCTTAAACTACCAGTACTACCACTACTACTACTACTACTACTACTACTACTACTACTACTACTACTACTACTACTACTACTACTACTACTACTACTACTACTACTACTACTACTACTACTACTACTACTACTACTACTACTACTACTACTACTACTACTACTACTACTACTACTACTACTACTACTACTACTACTACTACTACTACTACTACTACTACTACTACTACTACTACTACTACTACTACTACTACTACTACTACTACTACTACTACTACTACTACTACTACTACTACTACTACTACTACTACTACTACTACTACTACTACTACTACTACTACTACTACTACTACTACTACTATTATTACTATTACTACTACTAGTAATAATAATAGTCCTACAAGAGAATCTCTCCCCTATGATGATAAATATAAAAAAAAAAAAAAAATGTATACCTACAACCAATGAAAACTACTACTTAGAATGAAACCAAAAAAGAAGGGGGAAAAAAAGAAGAAAAAAACAAGGAGAAATAAAAATAAAATTGGGAGGTAAAAAGTTGTAGAGGAAAGAAAGTAAAAGACAATAACATAGAAAGTATGGATCAGTAATCTCGCCAACCAAGATAATCCGCAATGTTGACCAGGTCAGGGCACTAGTACACACTATATCATGTGAGTTCAATTCTATTTAATATAATATAATTTGATTACATTTAATTGATTTATTTTCCTTTTCTATTATGAATGAGCCTGTCTATTAAATACGAACATAATAAGTGTTGTTTTAGTTTAGTTTTAAACTGATACTAGGGGAGTCTTTTATTATATCATTCAAATTATTCCAAAACTTGGGACCACTAAATGTTATATTTGATTTCGCTAAGTGAGTTCTAATTAGAGGTAAATGATATGCTAGGAAACATAGTAGGAAACCAAACCCACTCCGAGCTGGTTGATTCTGACTACTTAATTATGAGATTGATTATGGATATGACTATTATCGTAATAATAATAATGTATATATTCTGTTTATTTTCATTGTAAAAGATACGTGATTGAAATATATAGAAGCATGTACAATTCATGTACTAGTACTTACAACCCTTTTAAGAAGGGGGGGGGGGGGGGGGAAAGCTATGCTACCTTTTTCATCAATATCAATTCGTTGTTATTATTATCTCGCCAATTTTTATTTGATCTATTTAAAGGCAAATACCAGTAAACAAATTGTTATTTCTATCTACCATTCAGTGGAGATATAGCATCTGCATGTAATAATATTGAGCTCGGAAATTATGAGATTGATTATGGATATGACTATTATCGTAATAATAATAATGTATATATTCTGTTTATTTTCATTGTAAAAGATACGTGATTGAAATATATAGAAGCATGTACAATTATTCATGTACTAGTACATACAACCCTTTTAAGAAGGGGGGGAAAGCTATGCTACCTTTTTCATCAATATCAATTCGTTGTGATTATTATCTCACCAATTTGTATTTGATATATTTAAAGGCAAATACCAATAAACAAATTGTTCTATCTATCTACCATTAAGTGGAGATATAGCATCTGCAACATGTTATAATATTGAGCTCGGAAAATTGGGGCAATCGATCAGGGCATTAATTTTTCTGTCAAAAGAAAGAACCGCGGCACTTTGATTTAGTCCCGAGTTCAAGAATGCCACAGAGGGCAACCAATGGGGAGGGACGATGGGTCGTTCATAATATAGCTGATTTACTATACTGGTAATGGCCTAGTCCCACTGCACCATTTCTCCTTCCATTTCCTATCCGACCAAAATGTGGCGAAACGGTCAGTATCTAGCAAAATGTTGAAGTTCCATGACGTTTCCTTTCACGCGAAACAGTATCCTACTAGTCATCCGAACTTGGTCCGCACTAGCCTATCCGATAGGCGCCGGGCTGTCTAGCAAGTACTAATCGCGTTATGGGGACGAAACAACAAGCGCTCGGGTTCGGGCTCGCCAGTTGTCCGTCTCCATATTAGCGATTAGTACTTGCCAAAAAGCCCGACGCCTATCGGATAGGCTAGGTCCGCACCCATTCGTTTCCTGCTCGTACCTTCCGCACGGGCGTAGCGAGTTACGTAATACCTATTCAACTGGGGGGATGAATGAATAGATCATCCCTCCAGTTGAATGGGTATCAATGACATGTCTACGCCCGTGACCTTCCGGATGTCAAATGGATAGGAAACGGAAGAAGAAACGATGCAGTGGGACTAGGCCATTAGGGAATACAAAGTAACCCGCACCCTATACAAACGCACTTGGAGCAATTTTCAAGTGAATGAACAAATTCTGGCGCCACCCGCCCTTCTCCGAGACCCCCTCAAATGTGAAATGTTGACTTTGGACGAAGTGTTGGATCGTGATGGTTTAGCCTGTCTCACCTGTCATGCATATATTGCGCTAAACTGGAAGACTGGGGTATAAGTCTTATAGGTGAAGTATATATAGATAATGGTCAGTATACAACTCATCGAGCTGTCTTCTCTCCTCCCCCAATCTAAATTCTCCTAAAAGTTTCATTGGTGCTCGGGTAAATAGTTCGCTTTCTGGATGTCAGAAACGACAGCTGGAAGAAAAATGGATTCGTACTGGAAATGACAGGTGGAGCCGTATACAGTGCGAGTAAAAACAACACGAAACCGGACTTTACTAGCTAATAAATACGCAATTCTAAACATATATATTATGTTAATATTGGTATCATGATAAAGTTTGGGAAAATGCCGTTAAAATGATATATCATACACTCTGATCACTTCACGCTTCACCGAACGCGACCTTATTATCTAATGTCATGCAAAAACTACCCGTGTCCAAGTTTGCAGTTTTCTTGTTTAGTGAATGGTTGCATCTGTTGTCTGATTTTCAAAGATAACTTCATCCTATTCAGGGACCCCCTGTATCCATAGAGTGGGGTTGCTTAGGGGAGGGGAGGGGGTGGTCCCCTTCCACCTTGATAAACATGAAAAACACTGACAACCAGCTTGTATTTTGTTTTGATTCACCAAAGGACATTCTGATTGGGTGAAGTTGTCTTTTGAAAAACCGGCATACAGACGTATCCATTCATGATGGAACAAGAAAACTGCAAACTTGGACACGGATAGTTTTTGCATGACTTCGATGAAGCGTAAAGCGATCAAAGTGTATGATATATCATTTTAAAGGCAATTTCCTAATTTTTATCATGATACCCATATCAACATAATTATATATGAATTCAAACATATAGAGAAACTGACCAGAAATATATTGTGATTAAAAGAAGGCAAAGCAAATGTGATTCCAACGGGATTCGAACCCGAGACCTCCAGATTGCTAGACTGGTGCTCTTCCGACTGAGCTATAGAAAACCCTAGACGGTGCTCGTCCCTGAAACCCCTTAATTCTCATTGCCTGAATGATCAGAAGCTATTATGAACCTGACATAAACCCGAAGGATACAAATCAACTTGGGGATATATGCGAGGGATCACCGAAGCGATACAGCTTTTTGTAATAATTAATTCAAACATAAATTATAGAGAAACTGACCAGAAATATATTGTGATTAAAAGAAGGCAAAGAAAATGGGATTCCAACGGGATTCGAACCCGAGACCTCCAGATTGCTAGACTGGTGCTCTTCCGACTGAGCTATATGTCAGGTTCATAATAGCTTCTGACCATTCAGGCAATGAGAATTAAGGGGTTTCAGGGACGAGCACCGTCTAGGGTTTTCTATAGCTCAGTCGGAAGAGCACCAGTCTAGCAATCTGGAGGTCTCGGGTTCGAATCCCGTTGGAATCCCATTTTCTTTGCCTTCTTTTAATCATAATTATATATGTTTAGAATTGTGGATTTATAAGCTATTAAAGTCCGGTTTCGTTGTTTGTTTACTCGCACTGTATATATATCATCTCACATGCTGCCCTAGAGAATAATGACTGTTTTCTTTTTCATACAAATTATAAAAATTCAGACGCGAGGCCTTGTCAATAGGCTAGTATATATAGCAAGCCAGTTTCATATTATATGGATGTGATATGTCCATTACACCTTACATGCTGACTCAGAATTATGTTTATTTTTTCACCTTTTGCCATGCCAAGAGTGCAAGTCGCCCTTTGGATTTCGTATACCTCTGTCAACGATTCTTATCTCCTCGAAAATCATCTTCACGTTAGTTCTCACGTTCTTCCTCCTATACCCCTATCCTACATCGTATTCTCCCTTCACTTCTTTTTCTGATCGAAGGAATTACCATTACACGTACTATAGACCTTTAGGTTCCTCGATTTGTAAAGGTATATCTATATAAAGTCATCATCTCGTTAATATGTTTAGTCCTCTTCTCTTCCAATCTCACCTCTTTCTCTTTCTTTCTCTCTCTCTCTCGCTCTCTCCGTCTGCCCTTCTCTCTCTCCCTCTCACTCTCTCCATCTGTCTTTCTCTTACCGAAATATATCCTCTAATCTTTACATCTCACCTCCCTTTTCCGTGGTCTATTTCAAAGACCTTCAGGTTCGTCGATTTTGTTAAAGGTGTATTTCTATGAAGTCATCATCTCTCGTTGATATTCCTTCTCTCTCCCCCTTTCACCTCTCTCCATCTCATTTCTCCCACCCTTTCTCTTTTTTAAAATTATATTCCACTTACTTATTTTACATAGTGATCGATATCCACTTATCTCTATATCCCACCCTATTTGTTTGGTAATCCGTCTTTTTTTCTTCTTTTTCCAATGTGGTGTCCCGACCACTAGACCTTTTGACTTGCAACTTATTCTCTTATCATTTATCTCTTTGAAACCATCCCTTACGTTGTTTCTTATTCCTTCTCTTAGACATCTCCCTCTCCCTCTTTCTATATTTAAAGTTACTTGAGTAAAAACTGTCTTATTTGCTATTTATCTCTTCTAAATTCGAATCATCCTTACCCTTCTCGTTCCCCTTCCATGCCATCGATCATCCCCTCTGCTAACGCACATCGCTGATTACAGTTACCCCTCTGCAAGCTATACACATCTCTCTTTATTTACCACCTACTCCCCCTCTCCCCGCCGTCTCTATCATGTCTGCTCTACTCCTCCTCTCCCCTCTCCCCCTCTCCATACTCTCTCTATTCCTTCCTTCTCTCTCTCCACCTCTCCTTCCTTCCCCCTCTCTCCTCCTTCTCTCCCTCTACTCTTTGTCCCTCCCTCTTGCAGTCTTGCGGAACAATATCCTCTAATCTCTACATCTTACCCTCTCGTTTCCGTCTTCTATTTCACAGTGAGTGCCACTGGGATGGTTTTCCCCGTCTACACTATAGATCTTGCTCTATCTCAGAGGCGTAGCTAGGACTTTTTCAGTGGTGAAGGGGGTGCATGGGAGGGGCACTGACTAGCAAAAAAACAAAATTGAAAGGTTTTAACAATGCAGTTTCCCGAAAATGATGATCATAATATAACCGTAATTATTATTCATTTAATAGACATTATATTGCCGATTTCGTTTGTGTATTTCCCCTCCCACCCCCCCCCCCCGCCCCCGACCATGACCATGACTTTTTTGGGAGGCACGTGCCCCCGGCCTTCCTGTAGCCACCCCCTTCTTGCACGGACACGTGCCCCTGCATCATGTCTTTAATATCCACTCACATAATGCGTGCCCTTTTCACCTGTATTCGAAGGAGTAGAACTTGGTGAAATGATGATCATGGTCATAATAACATACATGGATTATTAAAGATAAACTAGTTCATGCAGAAATGAATGAAATTGCTCAATTTCTGCTAAAGGGTAAACCCCGTATGCCCCTATACGTAAAAGGGATAGTATATACATGCAGTTTTGGTCAAACAGGATTTTAGTAACTACAACTTATAAAGTTATAAGTTTCTGAACCGATTTTGATCAACCAAAAGTTGATTCTGACTTTAAAAGTGTGTGATTTTGCGAATTCAACGCTTAGTTTTTCAGTACCTCAAAAAAGAGTGCCCTCTAAACCAAAAGTGAACTATCCCTTTAACAAGTGATACAAATTTCCATCACGGAGCTGGTATTTGTAAATGGTCCCAATGTAGACCTATAATGGCCCGGTCAGTCAGATAATTATCAACGGATAGCGGAAACGAATGCCCAACGAATAGAAAATTTGCGAAATGAAATTATCCGGTGATGAAAGTCGTCTCCATTGCTTTATGTGCAAAAACATAGAACAACGTACTGAACGTACATCACCGGACAAGGAACGGACAAGAAACGCATACGAACGGAGACGAACGGATGGAAAATTTAGCTCTCCGTTTGACGTATACGCAATCCGTTGATATGTGACCGGGCTATTAGTACATGATGTCTGAAATAAATGCTGTTAAGAAAGTCCATACTGTAAACGCATTCAAATGATTGTTTGTTCCCTCTAACCCCCACTAAACAAAATTATTTGGTGAGTACAATAACGAAAGTACCTGGGCTGGTATTCATTTCAATACCGTAGATTAAGTAAGAAATTTACGAAGCATTTTCTAGGCTGAAATTTTTTTGATTTTTACTTCAGTAAAACAAACTCTAAATGTAGCGCAGCGCAGTGAGCTGATGCCTGAGTTCGCGGCGTGCAGGATGCGATTGTTGAACACAACAAGGAAGGACGGTCATCTTCAGTTTATACTTTTTAGTTGTTATAAAATCAAAGGGCAAAGAAATGGCTCAGCCATCTAAGGGGGATCTTCATCGTGAAATTTCAGGTTCGTATTCACTCGATATTTGACTTTGAATGTCACTTTTTAACACTTTTTAGACTAGGGACTCGGCAATATAACATCAGGCTTTATTTATATCCATACATTTGGGAACAGATTATTGAAGCGCTGCGATACGTTGTATCACTGGAGTGTGTACTATTCCAGTATTCTGTAGGGGTCAGCGAAATATATTCTTTCGATCTTGCAGGATGTGGAGGGTAATACGCGGCGGCACGTAACTGAACCCGCATGCGTCAATTTCAATCCAAATTTATACTACCATAAAGAAGCCTCAAAATTATAGTTTGTACGCAGCAAAGAGGCTTCCTGTAACATTTAAATAGACCTCTTGTACAATGGAATGAGACTTGCAATAATTGTAATTGTATCATGTTGTTGTTGTTTTGTGTTTATTGGCGTGCTTCATTCATTTTGAATATTTACGCCAAAATCAGTACGCCAAGTCACTATCAGTGTAACTTGGTCTTGCCTCTAGTCTTGCCTGGACTGCTATTATTTAAGAGTTTACTTTATGGATAATGCACTTATCAATTGTATGACCACCTAGCGACCCCCGGGGGTGGTGCGTCATGGTTGGGTCATTTACCAAAACATTTTTTATGCATGTACCGTCAAATCAACCTTTGGTCCGTCATATCATGACGAAAGGGGTGCGTCATTGTCAGTCAGTTTACCCGTGTGTGTCAATTTGCGTGCACTGCCAGAACTGCGGCCCGGGCAGCGCTAGCGTGCAATCTACGCTACACCGGCGGCGCACTCCCGGCCCCGAGCTAGCGGCTAGCGCTAGCGCTAGCGATAATGCCTGAATATCAGCTGCATTGTCATTTGCGACGACATATGTATGACGATCAATTTAACATTTTAAATTCCCATTTGTATGTCGCATGAAATGTTCCACTATATCAAACACATTATTCATTATTATGCAAATGTTTGTAATGATATTGGAGTTGAAATGAACTTACTTGGAATTCGAAAAATGCGTGAAATGAACAGTAAAAAATGCATTTGTCTCGCCATTTCATTGCAAAGAAAAGCAGTTCCGGCGGGGATCTGGCCGGATGAATGAAACAATGTATTAAACCAGAACAAAGATCGTCACATCATGGACGCGCGCGTGGTGATGATGTACACGTCACTATGCATGCTCGCGTGCAGAAAGCATAGTGCGCATGCGTAGAAAAAGATAGTTGACCGTCATGGTTCGTCAAAATCACATAAGTCACCGTATGTACCGTCATGTATTTGAATGGTCCGTCAACATTTTGACACAGGGGTACGTCATGGTAACCCGAAATCTGACTCACATAGGACCAATGAAGCACCATCCCCGGGGGTCGCTAGGTGCGTCATACAATTGATAAGTGCATAATTCAGACATTATTTCAAACATAATGAGCAAAGAAAAATGGTCTTCCCACTATAACTTAAGTATAACTATTCGTCTGACTGTCTGGGAAAACCGTTCAAATCAAAGACGTTACCGTTTTCCTGACCATGCATCTGACGAAGTAGATTTTTTAAATAGCCACTGAAATATGTTTTTAAATGATTCTTCATGTGATTACAAACAATTTGGTATCGGGGAAAAAATTAATATTTATTTTTCGCGGGCTACTTTTCAAGCTTATGCCTGCATTAAAATAACATTCTAAAATATGTTATGCATTGTCATGGTCTTTGGAACCCTATGCAAATTTACGGGGGCAAATTCGCCCAGAGCCCCCGTGTATTTTTTTCACTGTTTGGTATACCGTCTACCTGTTAAAGCTTTAACAAATTTGCAGGGTAAAGATACAGCCCAAAACTAAAAGTAAAGAACAAATTTCCTGTACAAAACAAAAGGTACACAGGTCTGGATTTGCTCTGTCTGTGACTGTTTCTGTGTACAGTGATTTGACATATACTTCCCCTGGGTTTGAACTCGGGGGGGGGGGGGGGGGGGGGAAGGGTTACTCCCAATATGACTGGCTATGCACCCGTGTCCAAAAATAGAGTCGAAAGGGTATGATTTTTAGTTAACCGGCGTCGTCAACGTTTTCCTTAAAAAGGGGTGGTTTTCAGCACTCATCAAGAAACACACAAAAAGGGTACCTCTACAGGTGGTGCATTTTGCGCCATTAGGGGTAGGTTTTCAAAGCAATGCGCCATTAAGGGGTGTAAACTTACGATGGTGCGATACAGCGATATGCCATTTAGAGTCCATTTCAGAGGTTGATGGACAAGGGTGGCTAGCACTTTTGTATGAGAGTGACCCCCCCCCCCCCCCCCGTGATTTATTTTGAACCCAATTCATTACAATGTTAAATTTGTAGAAATGATTAGATAGATAAAAAGAAGTGTTGTAATTATTGTATTGTTTCTTTACAGATATTCTTGATGGCGCCGACTTGTCTGCACTGTCATCCAAAAAAGTGAGGCAGAAGTTGCAGGAGATATTTGATGTGGATCTCTCTAGCAGGTGGGTACATATTACATAATGGTTGCGATATCTAAATCTTAGTTGGCAGGGCATTCAACTTCGCACAGCAGATTTTGCGCATGATTTTGAAGCATGTATAGGACATTTGCAATAACAATAAATTTGTAGAGTATGTACAGTATTAAGCCTGAGTCATGTCGGAATTTTTTTGTTCCGGAATCCGCCGGTGTTCTGCCGGTCGGAATCCGGTGTTCCGATAAAAAAAAAATCTGCCAATGAATGATACGGAACGAACACGCACTAGAAGGTCTGCCATGGTTTCGGCAGCGAAGGCATGCAGGCCCCGCGCTGCGAGACAGGCCAACTCAACTGCCTTGACTTTGCAAGCAAGTTGCACTCTTAAAAAGTGCCGAAAAGGAACGAAAATGTCTCTTATTTTACTTACATGTTTGTATGGCTTTTAAAATAAATACGAGAACAATTACCTGCAAAAACAGCAACAAAAAAAATGCGCTGATTATATCTCGAACATTTTCTAACTCGCTCGAAACTGCATGAACTGAAGCTAATAAAACGACACGAATAAGTCAACACTAACTTATACTTTGCGTGCAGGCTATAGGGTCTATTTTCCTACGCGAGATCCATCCGCTGGGGATTTCCCCAATTCCCGGCGGATCGATCTCGCGCAAGAAAATAGACCCATAACCTGCACACAAAGTATACGAGTGATATGGCGGGCTGTGTCGGAGCATTATTAGTACCGATATCGATAGAGGGCGGACTGGATGTCAACGTTTGAGAAACGTTTGATGACATATGGTACGGCGCAGCTAGCTAGCTCTGACTGATAGCGCTAGCAGCTGCATGACTGTGCGGGGCGCGCCGGGGTAGCTAGCCTAGTCGATCGTTAGATCGGCTTTCATATAAACGCAGCGGATTTCTTGTCGTTGTAAGTTGCATTCGACATCGTCTTTCTTGTACTTTTTTGTCATTTGTTTTCTTCTGTTAGTTTTCTACTACAAAATATGAATTTTTGAGGAAAAAGAGGTTTTCCGTGATTTTCATCGGAATACCGGAATGGAGAAAACATTACCGGAACACGCACACACCGGACGGATTCCGGTATTCCGTCCGTTCCGACCCAGGCTTATCTTCCTTATTGAGATACACATTTAATGTGAGTAATATCAGGATACTTTAAGTGTGTAAACATATGAAAGTCAGCAAAGTGGAAGCTTGCAGAAATTAGGTATCAATTTTCTTTCATTTAACTTTTTGTCATCACTCCATGGACATGGCAGATCACAGTAATATATCAGTTTTACCCACCCTACATCAGTCTGGGCAAGAGGCAGCAAATTCACCAATGACCTAGTCAATAACTTTACGTAGAAAAGTTCCCCAGGGAGTGGAGATGGTGCACACAATGTGTGAAGGCTGACTTTGTATCCTATGACCGGGATAATACTAGTATAAACGCTTCTAAGAGATGATTTGTATCATATTAGGCGCTGTATAATTGAACCATTATTATCATTAGACAAATTCTAACCCTCTTTTTTTTCTTTTTTCTTTTTTTTGGTATTAGGAAAAAGGAGATTGACCAGATACTTATGGCCCTTATAGCAAAATGCCAGTCGGCCGCTTCTACAAGTAAGAGGAAAGCTGAGGAGAAAGAGGAGGAGAAAGAGGAGGAGGAAGAGTCAAGAGATGCACCCCAGACCAGCAGGGAGGCGACGGAGAGAGGAGATGCCCACCATTCAGATTCATCTTCAGATGAGGTCAGAATTAATGATAAATAATAATAATAATAATGTTTCGATTAGAGCCTAATATGGTTGATAATCATCTCTAAGCACTTTACAATGATATTATTAATGATAATAATAATCAATCGATATTTATAGAGTGCAAATTGCCATTTAGGGCCTCCAAGCGCTATTAATATTATTACTCCGTTCAACGGATACACACTCTAATCATTCCTGCACACATAGTGCACATTTTTCACTCCCTAGGGAGTATTCCAGCCAGTCGTCTGTTAGGCACACACAGTGCTAAGGAACCATGTTCCCATCCTTCCGGGTCCCCATTTATACATCTGGGTATATAGGGCAGCAATAGTGGATTAATTGTCTTGCTGAAGGATAAATGCAATCATGGACAATACACTGGATTCAAACTCGGGATCCTACTCATTGGAGAGTGCACGCTCTACCAAGCTTGCCACACCACGTTGAGCATCCATTGAAAAAAATACATGGGGATGCATGGGGTGTTTTAGCACCCAAAATAATGCCTAAACTAAGGAGCCCACAAAATCATAACAGAGTCCTCGTAAATCCTCCTTCAAAGAGTTCACTGCTAAACAATTTTCAGGATGTTATATTTTCAATGCAGGCTGAATAGAAGAGTAGCTATTGAAAGTGAAATTTCTTTTTTGTTTTGTTTTGTTTTCATTTTATTTTCAAATGACCGATTGTAAATATTGGAGTTCAACTTTAAAGATGTACTTGGGTGTAGGAGGATGTGTTATTGGTAACATTTATTGTTGAGTTTTTAACATCGCGTTTTAAAGTTTAATTTGAAATGATGGCAGCAAATTGATAGCTTAATATGAACATGAATGAAGTGCATCTACCTTAAGATATACATTCAAGTATGAAAACATACATATTTATTATATACTTGACAGATTTGTATTTTTTTGGTATTTTTTTGCAATACTGCTACCTTATCTCTAATGTGCCATTTGGTTTTATTTCTTTACGCATAATGTAACAATCAGCTCAAAGACGCAAGCCCTCCAGCGAAGAAGAAGAAAAAGAAAAAGAAAGAGAAAGGGAGCTCAACAACAAAAACAAAGGAGAAAACCAAGTCAAAGGAGAAGTCATCAAAGAAAAAAGAATCCAAGTCATCCAAGGTTTGTTACATTACGTCTTATGCAGGGCACTAGCACTAGCACTTGCCCCTTAGCCCGGGGCAAGTAAAAATTGGTGTATGGCAAATAAAATATAAATGGTCTACTTTGCTAACCCAGTGCTCAAAATTAGTATAGGCCCGCCGGCCCGGGGCCACTAAAAATTAGCTCCCGGCCACCAAATTTCATTGATCCTAAATTCTACTGGCCCATTCGGGCAACCAAATTTAACAGAATTGGTTATGTTTTTCTTTGTTTGGGGCCACCAGATTAAGGTTTTGGGCCACTCAAAGTTGAACAGTCTTGTTTTTACTTGCCCGACTGGGCCACAAGGCAAAAAGGTTAATTTCTAGCATTGGCTTGCCCAATCAGGCAACTAAGTAATTGTTCAGTTACGAGAGAACAAAGTAATTTCATACATGTGAATCGCATCTAGACGTAAGAGGGCAAGTAAATTTTATTTATATATTGGGACAAGTAAAATTTCAAAATGTATTTTTTTACTTGCCCGAACAGGCGAGTACGGAAAAAAAATTAGTGTGGAGGCTTGTCTTAGGCAAATCATTTTAACTACAAATATTAACCAAATCAGTGATTGATGAATATAATGAAAATATCTTTAGAAAACTAATTTGGTGAAAGAGCAAATATTCCCAAACTTTTCATATTGCCCAATTTTAATTTCTGTGTTGCCTCTCAACTGAAACGGTGGATTGTTATTAAGAAAAATAATAATGATGCTCCAAATCAATGTCTGTGTTTTTTTTAATAGGATGTACCATATGACGTTTGGAAGTAAATGAGGGGCACTTATGCCACTTATATTTTAAGATTTCATTGACCCTGTAATTCACTTTATAATGCTTGACATAAAAACTGACAGGTATTCAAGGGCAAATACCTGTCAATTTTTACACTGTTTTTTTTTTTTTTACCTTGCATTTTATCTGAAATAAATGAATAAATGAAATGAAATGAAATGCTTTAGTTATGTTGTTTCTAACTCACAGAAAAGAGAAGCACCAAAGAGCCAGGCTAATGTTGAAGACTCGGATGATGAACCGGTAAGTTAAAATCTACAAAATCTATTTTTTTGTTTCTAACTTATTTCAACGGGTTTGTAGAGTTTAGTGTCATGTGGACAGACAGTGCCCCCTGCTATTTCATTGTGGTTTATACTGAAATCATTGACATTCTGATAAGTGAAAAATAATACTAGTCTGAAAATATAGTACAGTGGTCTCCACTTAATTGAGTATGTTTTTGTAGAGCTTTTATTTACCCAAAATAACAGGAGTATCCCATTAAGAGGAGAAAATTGAATTAAAGGGACTTGGTAACATTGTCCAAATCCTCAAAATCCAATTGGAATTCTAGCGGTTTCCTCATACCTTGTTGTATTCGTACTAACAATAAAAGCATGGGACAGGTTTAGGTTTTTCAAATTTCCCTTTCATTAAAAAGATATTTATGATTGAAGTGTTCAAATGTTAAATTATCCACTGGACTGCGAAAACCGTGTACAAAGTGAGTGCAATGAGTTAGTGAATATCATTTTGCATTTTAGCTCATTACCTGGCCATATAATGTCCATTTAACTTGAAATTTTCACACAACACCCAGTGGTCATCAGATAGCAATAATATACATTGTATCAACCACTCATTACTTTTTGCACATGTCAACAAGTTACTAGATCCCTTTAAGTAATATGTTACTGAATGTAATATACACCATTAAGCGGGGTAAGCAGGGTTTGTGCACAAACAAAAGGCGGAATGTGAGCTAACAAAAAGAGGCGGAGCTTATTTATTCGCAATTAATGTCACATTTCAGCGTGAACAATTCAAAATCCAGGTTTCAAACAACATAATGGCAGCCTACATGCTAACTAAGAACTGAAAAATGTGTGGAAACATGTTTTATCCAACTTATCAGACCATCAACGATGAGGAGTTGGCATGGAAACTGCATCAGGAGGAGACGACTCAGACGAGGAGAACGAGGAACCACTCAACGAGGAAGTCGGTCCCGACCAAGACCAAAGCGGCTTCCAAGAAACAGAATGGCACAGCCAAGGACAAACCTAAAACGGGTACATAACTTAATACTCTCTCTGTTTTTTTTTATTAATCCATTAGTAATGCTTTTTCTGCTGTGCAATGTAAATGTTTAATTGAGAATTTGCTGTACTTTTAAAATATTTACAAACACTTAGATTAAATCATGCAAATATAACCCTTTAATTTGATATTTCAACAATATTTCTTCATCTTCTAGGCTGTACAGCATATTTTATGCAATTTTACAAACCTCGACCTGTCCTCAATTATGTTTAAAGAATTTACTACTTGTAATGTCATTAAAGGTGCACCTGTAAAGTTTCAGATGTTGCCCAAAATGACATTTGAGACTTCAATCGTATACCAAAATCATTGTAAGATATGTCTGAATGATGTGTGAATGTTTCATTGAAAAAGAACACTGCTTTCCTGGTTAAAAAAGCGAAAATTTGCGTTAGGTTTTGCAACTAATTGTAATATGACGTTCATGACGTGTAGACGCTCTTGAGTTGAATGATTATCAATGATAGATATCTTCATTCTAAAGGAGCATTTGAAAAAAGCTAACCTTATTTTATTCTTCTCTTACTATAAGCTAAACAACACGGTAGAAGAGAAATGTGGAAACTGAAAGTAATTTTTGTGGAGTTAGACACTTTACAGGTGCACCTTTAACAATCTTGAGCAAGTTTTGGCAGGTATTTATTTAAAAAACGTAAGTCTACAGAAAGGACTCTCCATTACCTAAAAATGTAATTCAATTGTTTATGGTTTGTTGTCATCACAGGCTACGTAGCAGATATGGTCCTGTCACCTGACCTTGCTAGTATTATCGGAGCAGATAAGGTGAGAAGATGAAACTCGATGTAGACTAATTTATCAATGTTATTTGATTGATAACCTGTTCATGGCGACTTCTCATACCACGATGCCATCCTTTTTATATTAACTTTAGTTGGCATACACAAATCTCTGATGACCCTAGTTACAGAAACAGTGATATGACTGTAGACAGTCAATAAGAATGATTTATATGTGAAAATCTGTTTTTTATTTTATGAAGCTGTTTTGGCTACATGTGTTTATACTTAACTTATTGTTAAATTTAAATGCATTATGAATTATCAAATTATGTAAAATGATATTCTCGCAATTTTGGGTGGCCTAAATCAATATCCTTCCCGCCTTTTCAAGCAAAAAAGGGTCCTCGCCTCTTTGATGCCCGAAATTGATATTTT
Organism: Echinarachnius parma; assembly: GCA_037951105.1. NCBI lineage: Eukaryota > Metazoa > Echinodermata > Echinoidea > Clypeasteroida > Echinarachniidae > Echinarachnius > Echinarachnius parma. The sequence goes on from JBAMJV010004707.1 coordinate 118,165, forward strand.
TTATGGTTTTGCCACAAAATAATGATATATTGACCTAAAATGATATGACTTTTCCCGAATATGACATGAGTTTGTCTGATTATGACACTTTTTGCCCAAATATGACATTGATTTGCCCAAATATGACATGGTTTTGCCCGAATGTTACACGGTATATCCCAAATATGACAAGGTTTGCCTGAAAATGGCCGTTTTAAAAACTCCATGAGGCTGCAGCCCCCCCCCCCCCCCCCCCCCCCACCCTGCCTCCTACGTCTATGAAAGAGGCTATCTGGGTTGAACAAAACTGTTGATGAATTATTGTTATAATCATTATTGGATTTGTTTCTATTTCAGATGTCGAGGCACGAGGTAGTGAAGAGGATGTGGGGGATCATCAAGGAGAGGAAGCTGGAGGTGAGATGGCGTTGCCATAGTAACTGCTAGAAATTAACCCTTAAAACAGTCCAGTCGGGCAAGTAAAGTCAAGATTTCCCTTAATGTTAGTAATATCACAATTTATGTTGATCACCACGTACCAAATGTGCTATACAGAACGTATGTTGCTTTGTATAGTATCAAAAGCAATTATAATGCAAAGATCATGGGTCATGTATGTATCTTGGGGGGCTAATGATCTGATTAGATTTTGGGGTCATGAGGTCAAATGTCACAGAGCTCATTATATATGCAAAAATAGCTCGGGAACGCGTTATCTCAAGAAGGGATTGACAGATTCTGATCAAACTTGGTACATGTATGTATCTTGGGGGGCCGATGATCTGATTAGATTTTGGGGTCATGAGGTCAAAGGTCAAAGGTCACAGAGCTCATTATATATGCAAAAATAGCTCGTGATTGCGTTATCTCACTTTGAAGGGATTGACAGATTCTGATCAAACTTGGTACATGTATGTTCCTTGGAGAGCCAATAAACTGATTAGATTTTGGGGTCATGAGGTCAAAAGTCACAGGGCTCATCATATGTAAAAGTAGCTTTAGATTGGAAACCTCAAGAACTGAATATCAGATTTCAATCCAACTTGATACCTGAATGTATCTTAGGGAACAATTGTAGTCATTAGATTTTGGGGTCATGAGGGTAAAGGTCAAGGTCACTTATAGCTCATAATTGTGATACGTCAAGATCTAAGAGACAGAGTACCATCAAAATTGAGTTGACAGAATTAATTCAGTGTACATGTTGATTTGGGCTTGATATAAATAAATTGCGTAATGGCGGAGGCATCATTTTCGACTGCGCGCAGTCGAAGAAGATCCATCTAGTTGGTTATACAAGTACAACAAGGTATATGAGAACTGCTAGCATTCCAAGTTCTAAGAATTGTTGTGTAGCATTTCCTTCGTATTGAAATGCAAATAAACATTCTTCATTAAAAAAAAAAAAATTTCAATGCAAATAAGTTTTGTTTGTATCTTTTGACAGGACCCAAAGAATAAGCAGTTCCACATATGCGATGATGAGCTCTTCAAGGTTTTCGGTAAGACATTCTTCAGATGTATTAATTATTTAGTATCATCAAACAACTTCCTGGCAATGGCGGGCAAATCTGAGCGCTACGTCCTTGGCCTCTGCTAGATCTTTAATTGTTCACCTGTCCATGTACCAGATCACAACTAAGCAGGTGGTCCATGGTTTCAGAGCCTTGACCGCACTCACAATCTGCTGCGCCTTTGATAAATTCCCAATTCAATATGTTGTACTTGCATCTTCCCATGCCTGTCCGAAGTCAATTCAGATGTATTTCTGAAGGAAAATATGTTATCGTATATTTTAAAAAGGGAATAACAGGGGACTAGTCCATTTCTAGATATCCTGTTTATTTCTAAATTGTATAAATCAATGTAAATAATCATCTGAAGATTACTACTTTTGTTTAATATCATTGTAAATGTAATGAAAATATTGCTTATACCTTATTTACTATATATTTTTACATAGTATTTTTACACAAGAAATTAAATAGGTGAAAATAATGAATGGTGTCGTATTAAGAACCATTTCAATTCACAATTATAGCAAAAACTGAAAGATCAATACAATTTATACCGGATAACAATGGAAGTTGTCCTAACTGATCATGCGCAAAAAGGATATTACATTTTAACCCTTCACTGAATACAGAATGCAGAATACACAGCAGTTTGTGGTAAAAAAAAAAAAAATAATATTCTCGATTTATATAGCGCCTAATATGATTGATAATCATCTCTAAGCACTTTACATTGATATTATTACCCCGGTCATAGGATACAATGCAAACCAGCACACATTGTATGCACCGTCTCCACTCCCTGGGGAGCATTCCTTCCAAGCGGCTCATGGGCATTGAGAAGATCGTTCACATAAAGGCACTATAACAAATTAATATTAAAGAATGCAGAATATTTTCAAAATAGATGCCCACTTTGCCTACATTTCTTCCTTCTAGGATACCCACATTCAGCAGCATTATAGACATAATAACGGTTTTCATTTTTTTTAAAGAAGATATTTTGTGCATGATTTGACCAATCATAGCATTGAATATTGAAATAAAATACACATTTTTACGGTATTTTTTTTGTGTATTATTGTTTTGTTTGTGTGCAGGTCAGAGAAGAATACGCACATTCAGCATGATGAAATACCTCAAGGGACACATCAAGGACCCAAGGAACCTAACAACAGCTGTATAGCATCGGGACCAAGACTTCCATCAGAGAACTTTATTAACTCTAAATGCAGACTATAAATGCCTTGGGGACACAACTTTCAAAGGTGGTTCGGTTTTGTAAAACAAGACACGTTGTGCCATCTTGAAAAAGCCTTGTGCACGGTGCGAAATACACACTGATTCAGCGTTATGCAGTGCTCACAAACGTTAACCTATTTTGAACAGCGCCCTCTGTATCCCCATGCTTGACAATCTTTCAGATGGTATATTCGACTCCAAAGTCACATCAAGGATCGCTGGAATCTAATGATGACCGCATTGCCCCCGGACCAAAATTGATCCTGTGAATGCTTTGTAATCTCTCGACGGTTTCTGTTGTTGGTGAACAGCAGCTTTGGCAAAAGGGTCGTAGACTTGAGTGATGCACCTGTGAATGTTTTTTAAACTCTCAAAGTTTGCTGTTTGTTCATGAACAGGAGCTTTGGCAAAATATATCCATTAAATTATGGGATCGTTGAAACCTCGTGAAGTCACTCCAAGGTTCACTGGAATCTAATGGCGACTGTATTGCCCCCGGACCAAACTTCCATGAGGGTCTTAGACTTGAGTGATGCACCTGTGAATGCTTTTTAAACCCCCCAACGGTTACTGTTTGGCTGTGGCAAAATATATCCATTAAATTATGGGATCATTGAAACCTGAAGGCACTCAAAGGATCACGGGAATCTTAATGACGATCATATTGCGTCCGGACCAAAAATCCATGAGAGATTTAGACTCTGATGACCCCACTCTGAATACTTCTGGGGAATCTATGCTGCCTGCATAGCAGCATGGGGACCGATCTTCCATTATATGGATGTGTTCCTCAACTTGTTGGACAGGTGGAGATGGGTTTTTTGTTTTTCTTCTCAGTATGTTTAACATTTTATACTGTGACAAATGGTATGACTGCGCACAGTCGAAGATCCATCTAGTTTTCCCATATGATTAACATTTTATACTGTGTGACGAATGGCATGACTCGCCATTCCAAGGCAAACTGTCAAAACTGAATTAATGCAATGAAACTGATGTCTATCCTCGAGACCAACCTTTCAGATGGGATCATGTCAGACTTTGAATACCGGTGATGCTCGAAGTCTTCATCTTTTGTTTATAGTGTGAGTTAACCTGTTGACAAAGGGAACCGGGTGGGTTGTGTACAAAGTCTATGGGGATTTCACAAACTTGAAGGGAACGGGTTAAATTGTGACTCTTCCAAGCTTACTATCGATGGACAGGTGCTGTCTATATATTATGGATCCAGCTAGTATCTGGGAAATCAAAGCATCAAAGTTCTATTGTGCAGTATAAAATGACCAAACTCCACAGAATATATCGTTATGTAAGTTACTGAGTGCGCAGGGTGCATATCCCTGTGAGCACCTTAACAAGTGCCTTCTAACACCCCGGCGCAGTCACTTTAGTTAATAGATTTACCCTGTTGTATTTCTTCAAAGCTGTTTTTTTTTTCTAGGAATATCTGCCCTTTTTCTGGGCATCCTATATGTGTGTGTTGTTAATAAGTCCTGTGAGTTTAAACTGAAAATAAAAAGCTAACGAGAGCTAATATGACCATTTATTCAGGGAAACTTCAGATGTATGTAAATATTTGTTATCATCAAGTAAGCTGCAGTCTTTTTATACTTTTAAAATAAACAGTTGTTCTGTGAATTTTTACTTGAAGATGCAAATAGTGTAATAGCTCTGTAATAGAAGTAGACTCACAGAGCTTGAGTTATGATGTAATGATATGTCCACTTCTTTGTATGAATTTCTGTAAGCAGCAACTCATGTCAAGCTCGATAATAGTGCCAAATGTTGCTCTCCAAATTCATGAAAATATGAGTATCAACATAATTATGTGCCCTAATAATAAAGATGCAGCGCATCTTAGCAAGTTGATTTGATGGCATAGTACATAGTGTCGATTGAGAAAGAGGAGGGCGCTAAGTCACCTTTTTGTTTTTTTACTTCAGAGAGATAATCATGTTTGAAGTTGTGGACCCTTGCAGAAACCCAATTTAAGAGCTCTCTTTTTACGCCTCCGCCGACGGAGGTATTTCATTTAGCAGTGGCACAGCTTCAAGTAATAATGAGTTATTGAAATAAAGGGTTTCAGATTTTCCCATTCGCTTTTTATTGCGGAGGAAAAACCTTTTCACTCATACTGGTCAGGTGGATCTGAATAAAACATTTTATTTTTTATTTTTGTATACTTTATCTTCATTCCAAGAAGCAGTTTCTTGTGTGGTGCCCAAAACCAATTTTTTTTAACAAAAATGTTGCACCTGAAATTGCATTCTTTTGGCAATATGTAAATATAGTTGTGTATTATTTTATCTTTTATAATGTCAAAACAGGACTGAGATTTTATACTTTTGGAAGGTTCTTTTTTTTTTAGATCTGTACATTTTGTTAAGCCTGTACACTTTTTATGTTTGTTTTTGTCTGTATATATTTTTCAATATACATGTATGATGCCAAAACTTTTGTTCTATTGATGTTTGTTTTCAACCAAAATGTTCTCAGCTGCTTTAATATTTTCTTTATAAATACTTACCACTCTTCCATCAGAATCCAACGGATACATAAGAATGGCTCTTCAGTGTACATGTGTGTTGCATTAAAACAGTATATCTTTATTTCATTCGTTTTATTGCCTATCTATCAGCAAATAGCAATGATGAATAGCTATTTAACAACTGCCTCTATAAAGGATTTATTTGATAAATAGAACCTTTGAGGCAGTCTGTGAAGCCAGGCATACTCTGTTTGTGAAACAGAGCTTAATTTGTGTTGGTCTAAGCAGCAAAATACCTTGATGGACCTTGTTTACCAAAGTTTCATGCCAAATTTGGGACTCGCTATTGTACGGCATGTAGGAAATGCTATGGCCACATGTATATTCAACTTTATACATAGCATATTTTTTGTATATTTTTGTACATTATGTAAATTTTATCAGCATGATTCAGCTTTATTTCTTCTTCATCTCAATTCTTTCTTCAATTAAAAATGTTCATGTATTCAAATTCATCTCTTTGATTCATAAAGATATATAAAGTTACTGGTAACTGGTTGAATACCGGGACCTGGTAAACTTGAGTTAAAGCCAATGGGTGGAATTCACAAAGGAGGTTTGTAGGAGGTTTGTACTGCAAACCATGGTTTTACCATGGTCTACATCTATGGGATGCCATTTGTACTTGTTAACAATGTTGATTTAAAATTTACAGTATGCGAGCAGCATTCCATAGATGTAAACCATCGTCAAACCATGGTTTGTACAAACCTACAAACCTCCTTTGTGAATTCCACCCAATGATTCCAATTACCATGGTAATAGGGCTGGTCCGTATCGAGCCCCTGCCTCCTGGTCCAAAAAAGGACCTTGCATATTGGTTCTGTTGGTTTATTTTTAAATGCATAATGTTTAAGAATCCTATATATAAAAGCTATTTTCTCTTTTTTTTAAAGGGGGTATACTTGCCAAATTTATATTTTTTATCAAGGCATTGAAATAATGCTTACTTTTTTGTGATATTTACATGGAAATATGTTCATCATTTTTACAAGATAATGAATGATACTGTTTTTCATATTTTAATTGTTTTTTTTTAAATAATCGTGATATGAAAATCAAGAACTGAGCAAGGTAATTTGATATGTGTACACAGTTCATTGAACATTGGAGAATGGGGATATCATTAATGTATTGATTAAGATTCGGTAACGCCTGTTTTGAATGATTGTATAATTGAAGGTGATATAAAGCAATTTGTACCAATTCAAGTTATCTTACATATTGCATCACATGTACGTATTTACATAAAAGATGACGATATCATTTACAATCCGGTTATTTAAAGTTATATTCTTATACCTACTTGATATTATTTGTTTTTTACATTTAGGCATATAAGTTGTACGTTTGGTTGTAAACACTAAAAGAAAAGGGCTGAATATTGGCCATCGCCAAAAAAGACAAAACATTTTAGATATGTACAGCATGAATTCCATTCATCCTACAAAATATAATTCTTGTAGATTGTGCCCATTGCTATTTTTAATACAGAATTTAAAGTGCTGCAGTAGATATTCAGTGTCTTCCGGTACAATAAGTACATTTGTTTTTAATGTGCCCATTTTTCTTAGAGTCTTACCTGTCTTAGCAGCCAACCTGCCTACAGTGGCCACCAAGTTGATACTCTGCAGAGAAATTAACCCCTTAAAGTCTGTAAAGTGTCTAACTCCACAAAAATTACTTTGAGCTTCCACATTTCTCTTCTACCGTGTTGTTTAGCTTATGGTAAGCGAAGAATAAAATAGGGTTAGATTTTTTCAAATTCCCCTTTAGTATGAAGATATCTATCATTGATAATCATTCAGCTCAAGAGCGTCTACATACGGTCACAAACGTCATATTGTAATTAGTTGTAAAAGCTGACGCAATTTTTCTTTTCTTTTTTAAACCAGGAAAGCAGTGTTATTTTTCAGTGAAACTTTCACACATCATTCAAACATATCTTACAATGATTTTGGTATAGGAATCGAAGTCTCAGATGTCATTTTGGGCAATATCAGACACTTTACAGGTCACCTTTAATTGTCTATGGGAACCTGTTGATATATGTACAAAGCCTATGGGGATTTCAGAACCTCAAAGGGAATGGGTTAACAAATGTTATGGAACCTGCCTATAGAGGTCATCTGTCTACAGTGGCCACTTTTTCCTGTTTCAAAATGTTGTCACTATACATATTTTTGTTACTTTAATAGGTACAATGTCATCTTCAAAGGATATCCATTGTATTTTGTAATATTCCATGAATTGTCATTGCCATTGAATAAATGAAGTTGAGATGCTTGGTAGTATCTCTGTTCTGGTAACTTATGTGTACATACAAAAATGCACTCCTTTTGACTACTTGATGTGGGGGGGGGGGGGGGGGGGGGGGGGGAGGTAGCAAGCCAACGGTCCAATGTTAGAAATAGATCGGCAGCCCAGAGGTCTTTTGTGCATTCGTCTTTCAAATCAGGCAACATAAAATTTGTCGAAATTGCCAGGTATGCATCAGCGATCCTTTTGTTATCTGTTTCGCTCTCCCTGCAGTCAGCGATGTTGAACACGGTACATTCGCAAACAAATAGAAGCATCGGACAATCCCCAGGGGTCAAACTTTGGAGGCGCAAAGGACCCTTTTATCCATGGGTACACCTCGGGAGACTCATATTTTTGGATTTGTTACATTCTCTTCTAAATATTCATATGTTCAACAATCAGTACGCTTTTCGATGCACAAAAGACCTCTGGGCTGCCGGTCTAAAACTCATTAGACGTTGGACAAACTTGTTAGTCCACTGTTGGTTCAATGATGGTCCATTGTTATTTGCCAACGTTGGACCAACGTCATTTGGGCGTACGCACACATCTATGGTCCAACGTTGCAGGAAAAAATGGCCAACGTTGGCTTGCTACCTGGGTTATTTAACCTCCATTTTCTGGACTCTGGCATTATTATAATATAGGTATGGATGAATACAATACATTAGTGTCTGTTTCTGTGAGTATGTGTGTGTGTGTATCTGTATGTCAGTGTGTGTGTGTGTGTGTGAGTGTGTGTTTTTTGTATGTATAAGCACATATATGTTTTGTTTTTGCATCTATCATTTCCAGTACATGTGTACTGTGAAAAGAGTAAAGATTAGTGTGGTCATCAATATACACATGCATATGTGTAACCAGAAGGGGGAGTTTGGGGTTAAACGCCCCCTTTGACAAAAAATGACTATTTTGGGGCCAAAGGGGGGTGTTCAAACACCCCTCTACCACTTTTAACAGGTCTCCCCCCCCCCCCCCTTTTCACGACTCTCAACCAGTGGTCTCGGCCCTCGGCCTCGGAAATTTTTGCCAATGAAATAACACCCTCCTTTGAAAAATCCTGGG